>BOPM01000722.1:154350-172829 GCA_022179025.1 Porites australiensis | reverse complement strand
CCGTATTTTGTTTTTGCATAGTTAGTAGAGGAGACTGGCTAGGAAACCCGGCAAACATCAAAGTTGAAAACAATGGTGCTGCAGTTTATGTTGGAAGCTCCCTGGCCGTACACAATCCTTTGTTTTCTGTTCGCAAATCATGACTGAATAAATTAATGCAATGTTTCTATTGGTCAATAACTTCAAAATGATAGGAATGCTATTGAACGTTGTGCACGGTCAGGTCAATAAAAGCGAACAAAAACCTAAAACAAAGGGTTTCCCAACCATTCCACTTTTACTAACTATCATGGTTTTTGTCAATGGTAATAACATTTTATATTTACGCTTCTTTTAACAAATATTAACGACGAAATAGGTCCTGTTGAAGTCATGATACAAAGTGACCCAGGGTAGCTCAAAATCAGCCGGGTAGAAACAAACTATTTGCCGGATATCTGGGAGGCTAATTTATCGCTGGGTCGACTGAATTAAACCACGGGGTAGGTTTCACTGGATCTGTTACAGAGGGGTGTTTCCAAGGACTAGCGAAGTTACAGTGATAGGCATGTCTGGGAACAGATTATATCCAGTCAAAATCCATCTGTAAGAAAATAGTAGTCAAGAACTTTTAGGCTAAACGTTTGTCAGTTAAACCTCCATTCTGTAAGAATCTTTTGAGCTTTAAAATTGTAACAGGTTATTTTTTAAATAATCATAAAATAATAGTTCAAGTAATTTTGAGTAGGGCGCGTATTTCACGTTCTACATATTTTGCATAGACTTATCATAAGTATTTTAAGAGTTCTCGTATTTTTTCTTGTGTAGACACACATTTCCACAAATTTTATTTTCTCTTTCATTCAGTTTCTGGTTCTTATTTACGCGCTCTCCCTAAGAGACCACCAATATGACTTGATATGATATGGTTGCTGGGTGGAGCTATGGTCGTACTGAGGACCACTTCGAAAGAAGGATGACAAATGTCAGAGCGAGGTACGACGGAAGGGCCCGTGCAACCTCAAGTCATATTGAAAACCTCGAAGAAATTGAAGTTAAGTTGTCTGCATATTGGTGTTCTCTTCTTTTAAGTCGGAAATAAAATATTTAATCTCTCTCATCTTATTGCTGTTGCTTAGCCGTATGTATTCGCTTTCCTTTAGAATTAAGGTGGCTCGATATAGTTTTTCAAGGTCAATACCTCCCAAGTTTGAGCGTAAACTACGTCGCCATAAACAAAGATTTGGAAAAATTGACACCACAGTTGTATTAGATAAAGATGAAAATTTGTTATGATCAGGGTTGCAATGACATCGGAGTTGTCATAGCAACGAAATGACGCCATTACCTATTTTACTTGCAGCATGATTTCTCAGCACTGGGAACTGTTCTTCGAAAATCGTTTACTGGAACTTTTTCCTACAACAGCCGCCTCGATGTTCGTGAAGTTTAAGCGAAATCTGTAAGAGCGTTATCGAGATATTTTGGGAACAAGTTTTTATGGTTAGAAATACGGTAAAAAATGGACAATCTTGATGTTCGACTGTTATCTGTACTAAACGAAGCGCTTTTGGCATGCAATTTCACCTCATAGTAGTTTCAATCTTTTTAAAAACGTGTGTGAAAGATCATTGAGATACCTCCAGCCGATTGCTAGAAAGAAGGATTTGATTAGTATGTATCAAGGCGCTCTTGTTAGCGGTAATGTAGACATTTCGGTCTACTTTAACAAATTAGCGAATAATTTTTAAATCGCTCGATAAATTTTTTAGAAAATTTAAGAATCTTGAGATTAACCGTCCTTTTATATGACCTCTTAGTTTCAAGATTATTGATATATTGTAAGGCAGTAAAATAAGGGCTTGAATTCGCTAATATTTTGTCAGAAATTTTGTGTTTACAAGTGAGAGCCTCTCATTATTCAGGGTTATTGTCTCCAAGTTTCATATTTTCGTGCACAACAATACCTAGTATTTTTGCATATGTCAAATGCATTGTTAGTTACTGCTGTTCACGTGAAAATGAAACTTTGAGACAATACCGCCGAATAATAAGAGGCTCTCACTTGTAAACACAAAATTTCTGACAAAATGTTAGCGAATTCAAGCCCTTATTTTACTACCTTACAATATATCAATAACCTTGAAACTAAGAGGTCATATAAAAGGACGGTTTATCTCAAGACTCTTAAATTTAAAAAAAAAATGATCGAGCGGTTTAAAAATTATTCGCTAATTTGTTAAAGTAGATCGAAATGTTTACATTACCGCTAACAAGAGCGCCTTGATACATACTAATCAAATCCTTCTTTCTAGCAATCGGCTGAAGGTATCTCAATGATCTTTCACACACGTTTTTAAAAAGATTGAAACTGCTATGAGGTGAAATTGCATGTCAAAAGCGCTTCGTTTAGTACAGATAACAGTCGAACATCAAGATTGTCCATTTTTTACCGTATTTCTAACCATAAAAACTTGTTCCCAAAATATCTCGATAACCCTCTTACAGATTTCGCTTAAACTTCACCAACATCGAGCCGGCTGTTGTAGGAAAAAGTTCCAGTAAACGATTTTGGAAGAACAGTTCCCAGTGCCGAGAAATCATGCTGCAAGCAAAATAGGTAATGGCGTCATTTCGTTGCTATGACAACTCCGATGTCATTGTAACCCTGATCATAACAAATTTTCATCTTTATCTAATACAACTGTGGTGTCAATTTTTCCAAATCTTTGTTTACGGCGACGTAGTTTACGCTCAAACGTGGGAGGTATTGACCCTGAAAAACTGTATCGAGCCACCTTAAGGACCAAAAAAAAGTAAATTAAAAACAAAACAAAACAAAAAGTGTATTAGAATTAGGAATAATTATTGGGTTAAACATTAGCTTGACAAGGCGTTAGTCAAAGGTACCGGTTTTTCTTACCTCAAAATTATAGTCCAAAATAAGAACACATGAGATCGTATCGATAATAGGCAATACCTAAAGGAACTCTGATGCACACCTTTGACCACCGCCGCCACATGTGAATTAGTCACAGTCTATGCGTATCCACTTATGTTATCCATTTACGCTTTCTTGCTTTAGTATAATCGCTCACCGTATTTAACCTATCATTGTATTTCTACCGAGGAAGGACTGACAAGGGAGCTGTTATCTAGTTTGAAACTCCCACATCCCAATAATAAATTTGGTGTATAATAAAGTTGTTTGAACACTAATTAACACAATTTGGTTGTTTAGTTTAACGAAACTACTTCTTTTTCGGTCCTCAACTCGATACCTCATGTAAAGGCAATATCTAATGTAGGTGAAGGGAAATATCTATCTTCCTGTAATGTGACGTATCTATATTCTACTAGGCCGTTTCCAAAGCCATTTTAAGAGAACGTGTTAGAACAATTTATTTATCCATTGGAAAACACGAGTTAAATTCGAAACAAGGCAGCAGGTCACACCTTTGATTTGTGACCCTGATACCAAACCAGCGTTGTTAGGTTCTCTCTTGATGAAGGGTTTTGGAGATGGTCGTCTTTTCAACATTGGGGTTAAAAATATACAAAAATAGTTGAATGCACGGTTTAGTCTTGGAAACTTTAATTTTCCACTGTGTATAATTGAAACCTACTATGACTTAGAATAACACCTAGGCATGAATCGGTCCTTGTGCCGAAAAGCCGCTTTATTACCGCAAAGGAACTTGTTTTCAGCTGTGGAGAGGATAACGAACCAATTTCTCCAACGAATCTTGTTATTTGAGGCGGAAAACTTTGCCCGCTCCTACCCCTAAATTCGAATTTCTCTAAGTCATTAAAACTTGGGTTGAGCCACGCGCTTGACACCTTTTAATTTCTCTGTTCCTAGTTGAACCAGTTTTAAGCAAATTTCACTCGCTTTACCAACTTAAAACTAAAATCTGTTTCGATAGAATCTCGGAAAAACTTGATACCTTTCTGACTAGCGATGTCAATTCTTGCAAAGCAATTCGGTCATGAAGGTATGACTGGTTTTACAAAATTTTCACAGTAGTGGCTGGAAACAGTTCAGTTATGGTTTCTTTTGATCCTTTACTTATAAACACTTTTGAACACCTATTTTCTGCATATTAATGCCATTGATCTTGCTTAAACTTAATTAAATTGATATTTTCATTATAAATAGAAACACTCTGTAAGCTAGGATGTATTCAGTTCTAGTTCTGGTCAAGCTTGTCATTGTTGCACAGAAGAAGATTAAACCAAGTTCAACTGCCAAGTCCTGTTTGTCAATTCCTTCAAAATCTGTACCCCCACACTTGGATTCTTAACTTAATCATATGGCATTTCTAATGATAGAGGGTGTCAATGGGGTTAATTGTATAATCTTTTGCTGCTGACGAAGCGGTAACAAAATACCCCTGAACCGACCATCATATGAAAGGGAATCGCATTTATTAATTCACAGCGTATACGAATTGTTCAAACTTTGAACATATTGTGAGAAGAGTGACATATATTGTGCACAACCTTGAATAATTCTGGTTAACTCGAGCTTCATTTTAGATTTTTCTATTTTTAGGCTCTCGTTTCTTCTGCTGCAGTGCTGATATTTGATTTCATGATCTGCGACAAATAATTTACACGAAAGAAATCATCTGACTAAGCCCATTTCTGATGTCTACTGCCGAAGAGGGACTTTATAACTGTTAACTCTCTGACTAGAGGTATACTCCACTGACACCCTCTAACAGAGCGCAAAATTATCTTGTTTGAATGGGTAATTTTTGTAATTATCATTTTTATAAACACGTGAACAATAAACAGTGTGATCCTTCTCAGGAGAGCATCGCTGGGGCCGCGTGGTGTCGGTCTCGTAGGGGTTAAAGAAATAACAGGACCGACCAGGGTGTGTCTCAGGCAGATGTGCCCTTAGAGTCTATCAGCCATATTGAGGTGACGCTCAGAGTGGGTAGATGTTGGTCGAAATGCACTAAAGGCTGTTTCGGGAGACTAATTTTGACCCGAGGTTGCTGCGCGACGTTGTTATAGCCGATGAAAGTAATGACAGCGTCCCAATACGACACAACACCGACCCAGTCCCTCGCTCAGCCTTAAAAGGCCACAGGCTTTGTCAAGCTGTTTGCTATCTTTTCAAAAACCCAAAACTTTTCTCACACTTTTCTCTTTTCGTATGACCTTGAAATGAAAACGCGCGAACAAAGTAGAAACAACAAACGAACGGAAATAGAGCGATTTGATTAGTTTGTCGAACGGATATAAACGCGCGTTGCTTTTGGTTGGTTAAGCGAACGCTCGGGTGAAAAAATGTCATGCCCGAGGAGAACTTTCTAGAAATCCATCGACACTTCGCTTTTACGTCATACTGCAACACGATTGGCCAATCGAACCATTCCTTCTCCATATTAGTGTTTTCTTTGGCGGGAAAACGAAGAGGCCATGATTGATCTTTTCATTCAATGGCTGATTAAACAAATAACGAACACTTACGGAAATCATGCATTTTTCAAGGACATACGAAAATCGCCCCATTTAGGTATTGAAATTGTTTCCTATCGTCTCTTGCAACGGATGGCAAGGATAGACATGGATGAAAACTATTTTAATTGCTGTGCCTGCAATAATCACCCCCCAAACTACTACGGTTAGTGATCCCTTTTGAAATTGTTTGATATTTTCTTCATAACTCTACAGGAGCAACCTTAAGATCAACATTTGAACTCTTATTTCTTGCCTCTATTCATTTCCTACAGAAGTAGTGGGGAGAAGTTGATAAAATATCAAGCAAATTCATCTTGTGTGATCATGTCCTTAATTCTCATGACAACTTTGTTTTACAAGGCATTGATGTTACAAGGAGAAATTTGATGCTGATCACTCTTAGGTCTTACAGGGTTAAGAGCGAGTTGGCTATACAGGCTCTTTTTCTACTTGTTGACGGAGACATTAGGTCTTAACGCCCGGGTATTTGCTATATATTCTTTTATTTTTTCCATTTCTGCATGTAAGCTAAATGAAAAAAATAAGATTAATTAAAAGAACGCGTTTACTCTGTACAACCATCTGCTCTGTAAAAGAACAATAGATATACCTAGGGGAGGGGCCCGCTACCCCTCCTCCCCCCTGCCCTATTTTTTCGATCAAACTGAGGCCCACTTATCTCAAGGTCTGGATTCGGGACTGCCTTACAAAATTGGTGGCATTACAGGTGTGGTATGGAATCCCTAATGAAGGAGTTCCCAAGTCTCCACTAAAATAGTGGGTAAGGTGGGAAGGGAGGATTCGTGTAGACAGCAGTGTTGTGTGTATAAAGCAGAACAAGAAAGTTAGATGTTAAGATTAGCACTGATAACGAGGAACCGGCAAATTGAAAAGCGGCTATGTCTACCTCAAAGAAGTGCAAAAAATGAAATTAGCTGAAAAAGAAATGACTGAAATCCTAATATAGATAGGATTAAATTAAATAAATTACTTGAAAAATCAAAAGAAGATTTAAGGTCAAGAAGTTGACTTAGTTGTTAGGATAAGTTGTTAGGATAAGTATTAGTTGTTAGGATAAGTATTAGTACTGAGGGACTGGTAAACTGTCAAACAGCTATGTCAACCTCAAAATAGAGTTAGGATAGGTATAAAAGGATGAGGGACAGGCAAGCTGCAAAGCAGCTATGTCAACGTCAAACTAATATTTACCGAAACGCGAAGCGGCGAGGTAAATTTTCCTAAAGCCACTATTCACCGAGATTGAAAAGAATAATTTTTTAGTAAATACACACGAAGTGATCTCAAAAAAATCAGAGAGGAAATCATTAAAAAGTAGAATTTGATTGATGGATCAAAACACGGGAAAGTTTAATTAATAACAGATCTTTCAGTTGCAGAATTTTCAAACATGGCAATTCATGCACACAAGTTTATCACTTCGCAAACAACAGCGTAATGGCTTAAATGGAACCTTTAAAAGTTTGAGTTGTTTCCTTACCTGAGAAGAAAAGTAGAGCTTTGTTGTTTTCTGTTGACTCGCCAAGTTTATTGCCAAAGGGTTTGTTGTGTCGTTCTTCGCATGAAGTGCTGACAAAAATGGCGGCTCGGTTCCTCGAGGTAAGACGTCGTCTTCCTGTACCATTCTTTTTCCTATTTACTTGAAACGTAGAATTTTTGCAAACATTTGTTTTCAAATTTGTTTATCATAAATAAACTTCGATGTTTGGGCCAAATTTTCTTGTTAGGAGACGTTAAGTTCACGAAACGGCTTCTTCTATGCGAATAAACGGGAGCTGTAAACAATCCATCGAGCACAAAACTCAGCTACAGTAAATGGAAAATCGCCGCTTTGAATCCTTCCAAGCCTTTTCTTGCCTTAAAAAAGAGTCAACCCTAGGATTTTGTCAACTAGCTAGGAGGTGAATGTTGTTGAATAGTCCGAGATAGCGAACCAATCAGATTGCTTAAATCACCAAGATCACAGAGTGTGTATATACTAATGAGGGATGCTCACTTGTAAACACAAAAACTGGGGGAACATTTGAAGCCCCATTTAATTACCTTCATTGTTTTCAATGTCCTTGAATCTTAGCGGAGACGTATGCTGCAAACGGGATTGTCAAGTTTTTAAAAAATTTTATCGAGCTGTTTGTAAATAACCGTGAAATTTGTAGGCGTGGATCAAATTACATACAAAAATGGTAAAGAAAGCAGCCGAACGTAGGCTAACCAAATTCCTCTTTATCGCAATCGGCTAAAGCAATCATCCTCTTTTTTTCGTGCAAAGTTTCAGATGAAATCTAACCACTATGAGATAAAACTGCACTTCCAGACCTTATCATTTTCTTAGATATTAGCTAATTATGTCGATAGCATGTTTATTCACTGTTTCCCAAACGCTCTCATAGAATTAGTTCAAACTTTGCCACAACCGAGGCAACTAAGGGAGGTACAAGCTCCCTGAAGCTATTTCTGAAAGAAACTCCTCGTACCGAGAAATACAAAGGCAAGTAAAAAACGTAATGGCCTCATTATGTTCCCACGGTAACTCTGATGTCAATAAAACATGGATCACAACAAATTGTCATCTTTATATAGTGCAACTTGGGTAACCTTTTTCCGATATCTTTGTTGATGCCGGCGTGGTAAAAACTCAAAGTGGGGAAGCATACTCCCTGAAAAATCCAGTCGAGCCACCTTAAGAGAGACCTTACGCTGGGATCGTCTTTGTGCAAATAAATCTATTTCGATGTTCCATTACAACAGTGTCTTTTTTTGAAAGGCAAAAATGTTCATATCGGTACGATGGGAAATCGGATCGTAATCGTAAACGTTTGTATTGTATTAAATCACAGTTATAGCACATCATAACCAATAAGTTACAGCAGAAATTATGCATGCTCCCCCCCCCCGGAAATTTTTTGAAATGAATTTGTATTGAGATGCAATGTGGTGCATTTTGAGACACACTGACCTCGTCGAGTCTGGATGATTTTTCCGTTACAGTTACTTATATACTGTAATGATAATATTTTTTGGGGGGGGGAAGCTGGGCATTTTGAGGGGGGGGGAAACTTCTATCCTTCAAATACCCTAGATAGAACCCTGACATCGTTCAGTTCTAAATCCATATTCTGAAACAATTGTGAACACTTGTGTACACCTTCTCCAATGTTGATTCACGTATTACCAAGAGCCATAATGGCTCTTGGTTCCTACGATGTCGCAGCAAAAGATGACATGCGGCAAATTTAATCGGCAAAAAATTAAACGCACTAAAGAGTAACACTAACAATTGTCTTTATCAACTATTGTTTGTTTTAAGACAGAGGCCATTTGCGCAAGGCCGGAAAGAATGTATTTCCCACGCACTTTCACCGTTAATACAGCTGCAAAAGTATAAACAGATAACTTCTGCCTGTTATATGCATCTTTATTCCTTAACATTTTCAAATAGAACTGAGTGATACAAATGAAAATCGCTTTACTTTTGTCGTGTTAGTTCAGGCGCACGGATCGTGGAAGGGCTTCAAAACCAAAAGGCCCACTTGAAAAGCCTCCCATGACCCCTTGCGCCGCGACTACCCCAGGAAAAAACTTAAGAAACGCCTGGGACGAGGCAGGTCTGAAGTAAAATATAACAGTACTGTTCCGAGAATGTCAAATCCAGCTGGTTCGCTTGACTTTTCTATGCTGTGGGAACTCAGTGACGTTGTGGTGGTCGTGGAAGACGACAGATTTCACGTGCATCGCTGTATTCTGGGTATGTGGTCCGAAGTATTCTCCACAATGTTTACCTCACAGTTCAAAGAGAAAACAGCCGAAGAAGTTCCACTTCTGGGAGAGAAATCAGCTGAAATCAAGGAAATGCTGCTGGTGATTTATCCAACATCTGCAAAACCGATCGGTGAAAGCAACTACACATTCCTACTCGACCTTGCTAAAGAGTACATGATGGCTAAGATCACCGAGAAATGTGAAAGTTTCCTCGTTGGTCGTTTGGGTTCTGCCGAGAGTTGCATTGGTGCATGTGTGTGTGGAAATTGGCGTCAGTATGTGAAGAAGGGAAATTGTTTATGGCTTTTAGTCATTGCCCAAACCTATGGACTGGATAGGTTGGAAATGGCATGCATCAAGAGAACAAAGCGTATCAAATTCGCGGAATTTAAGAAAGACAACAACTTCGACAAAATCAGTGCTGCTAACTATCGGAAGATTGTTGAGGGTATGTTACAATAAAGTATAGAATGTTAAACCCACTTGAAGACCTCAGCCGAATCAAAGAAGCTTGAACATAACGTTTCCTGATACTTGCATTGTCTGGTAGTAAGACAACTCCAGTCTATTTCATGGGCCTTCATTAACAACATATGAGAAGTGAAACGCTGGGAAACGACTCACTCTGTCAGTCGCTCATATGGAAATTTGAAAACGTTTATTGCTCTTTGTATTCCAGTACAGTCAGGTCATTTTTGGCATTGCAATAATAAAGAAAAGAAATACATACCGTGGTAAGTGGGAGTCAAATTCAGTAATTAGGGATAAGTAGTCTAATCGCTGCAATTTCAAGTTTGTTTTGGTTTGGTTTGGTGAACAAAAACTAATGTGCGTGACGAGACAAATAAAGTAGACTGCGCAACACCCGGGAGCACTCAAGTGTGCCACCAGGGCCTTCAAACCTCCACCCTGTTAAGGCTAAGCGCACGGTGTTGGTGATCATAACCGTAACAAAATAGATCAAGATTTGTCGTGCATCGTTCTTGCAAGATAATCAGGCAAAAGAAACCGATAAATGTGTATCGAGCTTGCATTGAGCCCGAGTTCCATTGATGGTGCATATATCGTGCTTTTATCTAGCTTTTATCGTGAGCAACAGATCGTGCTTTGATCGAGACTGAGGTCATACCTTTGTCGCGCATGCGTTTCGAGGAGACTGGGAAAATAATGGAAGAGCCGACCCGTCGAAGAGTCGATTGCCCAAGTTTCCCCATTTGCTTAAAGTGCATTCGCCTTGGAAAAAGGGTTAAATTCAGCTAGAATATGAGGATGAAAGAAGACTTGAGTTAGGAAAGTTTACGACGACTTGTGTGAGATAAGTCCGACTCGATGCTTAGTTTAGGACAGAGAGAAATGAAATTCGTCAGTGTAAAACAAGGACTGCAGACAGCAGATTGCATACAGGGTATAATAAGACAACGCAATTTTTGCGAGCCTTCTTAGATCGTGCATGGAGTAAGGTTTTGTTCTGAAGGTGTTATCACTAATGCCCCTCTCTTCCCGCTTAAATGGGTCATTTATCTTACTTAAAATCTTGCTTTCACAGTGCTTAAATGGTGCCATTATCGTGCATAAATGGTGCCTCAAGGCCAAAGGCACGATGCACGAAATGACAGAGAACGACAATCGAGCCTCAATGCACGATATTATGTATCGTGCATTGTCAATATTTCGCCCCATGTAAGGGAATATAAGACAGTTCTGGATTCCGGATTCCACGCTGTGGATTCCGGATTCCAATTACCGGATTCCAGACCTTTTTTTAGTGGAACTTGGATTCCGGATTCCAATTGTTAGTGGGATTCCGGATTTCTACATCTGTATTCCGGATTCCAAGGCCCAGGATTCCGGATTCCACCAGCAAAAATTTCCAAGATTCCGGATTCCACATGGGAAAATTTCCCGGATAAAGGAACCCGGATTCCCTTACATGTGGCGAAATTTTGTGCTTCAAAAATTACGTTCTAACGCTAAAGAGTTGTTGGTTGTTCAATAACGATGAAATTTCACCAGTCAATCTTAAGCTCAGAGGAAACTCTAGAACATGTGCATCTCTAAAAGCTCTGTGTATTACGGTGAATGCAGTTTTATTGTAGAGGTAAGTGAGATCGAAACTTTATGATTTTCAGTGAAAAGGAGGGGAAAAGGGCGTCTTTCATCTACACTACATTTCGTTGACAACGAATGATTTATTTCTTCACATCAAAGCTTTATCCAGAAATTATGTACTCGCTGTAACGCACATTGATAGCACAACAACCGTGCAGAAAATCAAGCTTTTCCATGTACGCGTTATAGCGGAAGTGTAACAGTAACTGTAGCGTTAGTAATCCCATACCTACTTTGAGGGTCGTGAAGGGGGGTACCAAATCCCAGTTCCCAGCCTAAATTTGGCCCAAATCCCAGTTCCCAGGCTAATTTTTGCCAAAATCCCAGTTACCAAATCTAAAATCCCATTACTAATGATTATTTGCAAAATCATGCGCATAATAAATTAAAAGCACTGATTGACGCTATTTGGATACACGTACCTTCACTTTAACGAACAACGAGTGTGACTCACTCGCTCTTAGCATTCCAATTGTCTCATCCGTTCGCAGTATAAAAGCTGCTTTCTTCGGGTTACCTGGTTCGACATGGTCCACATAGTACAACTCGATTGAATGTTCCGAAAAACCCCGCTTTGCAGCGGAATGTTCAATTCCACAACTGTTTACAACTGTTTTTTCCAATTCCTTTGGACTACAGTTTAAATCCAACAAAAGTTTAGAGTTTTCGGTGTGTATAACGGCGTTATTTGCATTGACGTACGTGATTTCTGGTACCATTTTGCCAGAAACCTTTTCCAGAGATTCCAACCCTCCCGATTTGATGTCTTGCCGCCTGCTCTCCCGATTTTTACCAAATTCTCCCGATTTATTATAAAATTCTGAAAACTAGGAAAAAATTGCTAATCTTTAGAATTTTTGGCGATCTGTCACTGTGAAACACTCATATTATACTTACTTTCTTCGTGAAAAGCATTATGGTATGTTATAACTCCGGCCGGAATGATGTCAAAATTCAGGAAATGGAACTTGAGAGAACCTAAATTTGCAAAATTTCCCGGGGGAGCATGCCCCCGGACCCCCTAGAAGCTCCCGCCTTCGGCGCTAATAATTACTCCCTATTTTCCATCACATGGGGTTGGAATCTCTGCTTTTCCGAAGCCATTTTTATCTTCCCTTCACAATATCTTCCCGCCATATGCAAACTTGCGGAACTTGTCCGCTGACCAGGAAAACTGACAGAACGTAACTATGCAACCGTGTAAGCCTGGTAGCTAGACCGCGGGTGCGAAGGCAATAAAAAACTGATTTCACGGTCTCGACTGAGGAGTGCAAGGTCTATTGCTACGAAATTTTATTTTTCTATTTCAAAATATTGGAGCAAAGACCGCTGAAGAAAAGAAATCCCATTCCCATTTTATAATTGTTCATCCCATTCCCAGTGGCTAAATCCCAGTCCCAGTGAGTAATTCCCATTTTCCCAGTCCACAGTAAGGCTAATCCCAGTTCCCATTTTACCCCTTCACGACCCTCTACTTTCTCACTGGATTACATTTCGTCACTGATCAGTGCAGATGAAGCCAATAAACCTGAGTTTCTCAATAACCACCCATGTTTATACCGAGGATTTCTTATATCATCGAAGTTTACTAGGATATGATTTGGTGTGGCTGCTACCTTTTAGCCTCGTGCCTTGAAAGGTTAAACCTACCGCAAGTTAAGCTCCCTCCAGTGTTAAAGCGCTCCGGATCATCACAAGGTATTACCTCACAAGGTAATAATAACGAATCAGATACCTCTCTATGTCTTTACCGCTGCACTCATTACAGCCCTTCTGAGATAATTTGCATATTTACGACTCCGACCGGAATGCAGAAAAGGAAGAGATAGAATCAACCAATAACAGTCCCTGTTTAAGTTGAGTGAAAGTCTAGGAATATAACAACATTGTTTATGTTTCCACCATATAGCAGCAAGAATGTAATGCGCCAAATTCAATCAGGATAAAAATTAAACGCACTAAAGAATGACACTAACGTTTGTCTTTATCAGCCGTTGTTTGTTTCAGTTGACAGAGGCCATTTGCGCAAGGCCGGATAGAATATATTTCCCAAGGACTTCCACCGTAAATACAGCTGTAACAGTATAAACAGCCGGATCGCTTCTCTCTGCAATTCGTATCTTTATTAATTCCTCCACATTTTCAACTGGAAATGAGCGATACAACTCAAAATCGCTTTACTTTTGTCATGTTAGTCCCGGCGCACGGATCATGGGAAAGCTTCAAAATCCCAAAGGCGCAACGGAAGGGTCAACGTGAAAAGCTTCCCATGACCCCTTGTGCTGTGACTACACTATTCCAAGTAGGGCCTAGGTACAAGGCGGGTCTAAAGCAAAGATGTTAAAAGAGGTTAAAAAGTGCTGACTCAAAGATGTTAAAAAGTGCTGACCTAAAGAAGTGCTGACCTAAAGATTTTAAAAAGTGTTGACCTAAAGATGTTAAAAAGTGCTGACCTAAAGATGTTAAATAGTACTGACCTAAAGACGTTAAAAAGTGCTGATATAAAGCAAATATCACTTCCATGTTTGCCTCCACGGTACTGTTTACAGAATGTCCGGCAAATCCAGCTGTTTCACTGGACTTTTCCCAGCCATGGGAACACAGCGATGTTGTGTTGGTTGTGGAAGAAGACAGATTTCATGTTCATCGCTGTATTCTGGGGATGTTGTCCGAAGTATTCTCCACGATGTTTACTGCGCAATTCAAAGAGAAAACAGCCGAAGAATTTCTTCTTCCGGGCAAAAAATCAGCTGAAATCAAGGAAATGTTGCTGGTGATTTATCCAACGTCTGCAAAACCGATCGATGAAAGCAACTATGCATTCCTACTCGACCTTGCTAAAGAATACATGATGTCTGAGAAGTGTGAAAACTATCTGATTAGTCGTTTGAGCACCCCCGATTATTACTATACTACATGTGCGTGTGGTAATAGAAGGCCGGGACGTCAGTATGTGAATAAGGGAAATTGCTTAGAGCTTTTAGTCATCGCCCAAAACTACGGACTCAATAGGTTAGAATGCGAATGCGTCGAGAGGGCAAAGGATATCCAATTCTCGGAGCTGAAGAAAGACAACAACTTCGACAAAATCAGTGCTGCTAACTATCGGCAGATTGTTGAGGGTATGTTACAAGGTCAGCCTTTCTAATTAACTTTAAAAGGTTGATGAAGATCTCAGCCTTGTTAACGGAGCTTAAGAAAAACATTTTCTGATACTTGCACTGTCTAGTAGCAAGACAACTTTTATTTCATGGACCTTCATTAACATCATACATGAACGTCACTCTATCAGTCGCACATATGGAAATTTTAAAACGTCTACCCCTTTTCGTAATGCAGTACGTCAGGGCACGGGCATCTTTGGTTTTGCAGTTAAAAAGAAAACAAATATACCGTGTAAAGTGGGAATCATGTTCAATTATTAAGGATAGGTAGTCAAATCGCTGTAATTTCAAGTTTGTTTTGTTCAAAACAAAAACTAATGTGCGTGACGACATTACCCTAGCCTCCCACGCAGACCGTGTTCTAGGGCCCCATAAGTCGGACAGGAACGCGTGACGAACCCCTAAGAACATCTGCGTGGGAGGCTAACAACACCTTCAAACCTCACCCTTTTAAAAGAAAAAGAATGTTCATTTTGCTACCCTGTTTGAGACAAGAAACGTTATTTTAATTTATGACCTTGAATTGTTTCGTTTTGCTTACAGAATTAAGTATTTAAACTAGCGTCTTTGAATTATAAAAGTAAACGAGGTTTCAAATTAAATTCCAAGATATAAAACTCTAATATACCTCTGGATATCCTCCAATGGGAACTGAATAGTGGTGGGTATATACGGAGACGTACCCTGGCTCCAGAGGTCCGTTCTCAAAATTCCTAAGATGAAATATTAAAACCGCACTTACGGTTTGATAAGGCTCCCGAGACGGAGCAGATATCTCTCCCAGTATCAGCCTAACCGATTTTGAAATGCAAATTTTCCTCCCTGTATAATCCCCACCGAATATAAGCACCCCCAAAAATAAGCCCTTCATGATTATAAGTCCGGATTTTACGGTGTTTTGAGCTCACAAGTTTTTGAACAGCGGCTTAGCATCTCAAGGCGGTAGGTACTTCATATATGATTATTATAATGTACCTAAACATATCTTACCTACCGTAAATCCTCTATTACAGTCAAACCAGGTCAAGCGTTCCCGTTGCTAGCAAACTAATGAATTCATTATTCGTTTGTTGATTCAATAATCCATTGATAAAATGAATAATCCAACGGTCAAATTGGACCTCGATTCAATAATTACATGTTGATTTGGTTTATGAACAAAATCTACCTCTTCTTTATTCTTGTCTGTTGTGTCCAATCGAATTTGTTTCCCTTTTCGATCCGTTTCCTGCCGTTAACGATTGCGTTTTTAATTGCCTTTAATCAAAATAACACCTTGAATAGACGGACCGCAAACGCAAAGAAACTGACAAAGGCCGGGGATCGAAATCCACCAATCACCGCACATACACTGACCTCAGTTTGACTACTCATTAATAGAAGCAAAATCTTTCTTTATTGATGAATAAGTACACAATGCACAAGTTAACGATAATAAGATGCCAAAGCCAGAAGTTTATATGGCGTAGGTCAGAGAGTTACAATGTGCTGCTAAGGTACAATGAGAATGAAAATTAATAAATACACGATTTACAGAGAAAAGGAAAACAAAGCAACAAACTTGGTACTTATAAATATAAAATATGTTGAGTATTTTGAATTTGTTAAAGAGCGAGTAAGTATGTGCACGTGGTGGAGAATGAGTAATGATTCTTAGAGCTTTCTTCTGGAGACGGAAAAGGGGTTGTAAATGAGAAGAGTATGTGGATGCCCAAAAAATAGAACAGTATTGATGATATGGGAGTATTAAAGAGTTGTGTAATGTGCAAAGAGTATTAGAAAGGAAAAACTGTCCTGATTTGATAATAATCCCAGTGGATTTGGCAATTTTGGAAGAAATGGCTTTTATATGAGCCTGTCATGAGAGGTTTTGATGGATGATAACACCTAAGAATTTTGTGTGTTCTACTCTATTAATACTATTCTTATCAATGTTAATAGAAAGACCATCAAGATTTATTTTCTTTCTTGCAGGGTGAAACAAAATAAATTTAGTCTTGTCGGGATGCAAAGTTAGCTTGTTAGCTTTGAACCAGGTAGCCACAAAAGAAAGTTCATGGTTCACAATTTTAGTTAGTTCAGAGATATTTTTGTGTTGAAAGAAAATATTAGTGTCGTCTGCATGCAAAAAAGATGAATGAGAGATAGTTAGAGCATGAAAAAATGTCATTAATTTATATAAGAAATAAAAGTGGCCCTAACACAGAACCCTGAGGAAAACTACATTTAATTAGAAGCAGTGGAGATTTTCAGGAATCAATTTGAACATATTGAGAGCGAGAGAGGAGATAACTATGCATCCAGTTAAAAGGTGTGCCTCGAAAGTAGTAGAGGAGGGACCGGTTACGCCGTTTCTTTGCGGGGGAATTCCATTAACTTTCTGGGGAATACATTAACGCAGATGACGTCAACATCTCATTAAGATAGGATGATGTCATACTTTAAATTAATGCCGATGACGTCATGCATTCCATTCAGAAAGGGTGATGTCATAGTTTATTTTTAGCTGGCTGACGTCATGCATGTCATATAGATAGAATGATGTCATAGTTTATTTGTAGCTGGCAAGGAGCAAGTGACGTCAGAATTTCCTAGAGTTGACGTCATCAAAAATGTTGAGATCATAATCTATAAACAGAAAAGTGATTTTTATATAATTAGCTATTTGCTATAGTCTTCTGATTAGATATTGTTTGCTATAGTCTTCTGATTGGATATTGTAGAAACTGTTATGTGTTCAAAATAAAAGCGGTCAAATTTTCAACGTGTTATCTTTGCAGATTATACAAAATGAAAAATCTTTAATCATTAAATAAATTATTTTCACTAAAAATCGGTTATAAACAAAACCAAGACACAGAGGTTAACTGAACAATCTTTACTTCAAAAGAAGGAAAAAGGAGGTTAAGCGAATGCGAAATCGTATTAATTTTTCAGGCAAAACATGAAAACGAGGTCGAAGCTCAGCGAAGCGAAAAACTGCCTATCAAGCGAAATTGCAATCTTTGTTTACGTGACTCTGTAAAAAGTATTGCACAGGGTATGAAAATTCTATAGAAAACAACAGGTGGTTCTAAAGTAAACCCTGACTCTTTTGGTTCTTAAATAAACCCCATTCTTGTTCCTAATGAGTGGAAAGTCTATTTATAAAAATAGGAATAAGAGGTGCGATCGCCTAGCAACACATGTCTTCTTATAACATAGAAAAACACAGGAAAACAGGGAAAAACGTAGCAAAACACAGAAAAACATGGAGAATCAAGGAAAAACATAGAAAAACACGGGAAAACAGGGGAAAACTTAGAAAAACACGGAAAAACATGGAGAATCAAGGGAAAACATAGAAAAACACGGGGAAACAGGGGAAAAAATAGGAAAACACGGGAAAACGGGGAGAATCAGGCAAAAACAGAGAAAAACATGGGAAACCAGAGGAAAACATAGAAAAACACAGGAAAACAGGGAAAAACGTAGCAAAACACAGAAAAACATGGAGAATCAAGGAAAAACATAGAAAAACACGGGAAAACAGGGGAAAACGTAGAAAAACACGGAAAAACATGGAGAATCAAGGGAAAACATAGAAAAACACGGGGAAACAGGGGAAAAAATAGGAAAACACGGGAAAACGGGGAGAATCAGGCAAAAACAGAGAAAAACATGGGAAACCAGAGGAAAACATAGAAAAACACAGGAAAACAGGGAAAAACGTAGCAAAACACAGAAAAACATGGAGAATCAAGGAAAAACATAGAAAAACACGGGAAAACAGGGGAAAACGTAGAAAAACACGGAAAAACATGGAGAATCAAGGGAAAACATAGAAAAACACGGGGAAACAGGGGAAAAAATAGGAAAACACGGGAAAACGGGGAGAATCAGGCAAAAACAGAGAAAAACATGGGAAACCAGAGGAAAACATAGAAAAACACAGGAAAACAGGGAAAAACGTAGCAAAACACAGAAAAACATGGA
>BOPM01000722.1:61438-81531 GCA_022179025.1 Porites australiensis | reverse complement strand
TGAGAAAGTAACGAAAATGAGTGTTATCAACGCTGGTGGACAAAGTGTGGTCCTTTCTTCTCTTATTCGGAGCTTAATCAAAGCGCTCGAGCATTTTAATTTGCCGCTTCGGCGGTCATGAATAACCAGGGCATGAGACCGCCCTGTGAATGACCTACGATGACCACTCATTTTGCGCGATGATGTCAGTCACTGTATATGACCACCAGTTTTTCCACACAAACGAAAAGCACCCATATGTAGCTTACCACTCTCGAAGTGTTCCAACTGGCCTGTTCTTGCCATAGAGTTAAGTAAAAGGAGACATGTCGCATCTGATATGAACTTTCCTTGTTCCTTCGCATCTTGAAAGATTTTCAATGCCGTATCAATGTCATCCCTACGAAGGAGGAAAGTATGATTATCCCACCGACAAGTCTTTCGCGCGTAAAAATAAACTTAACGAGTAGCAGTGCTCGAATCTAAAAGCTTTGGTTCACAACAGTTTACATGGCTGTAACTATGATTTCAAGTATCGAAACCGGATATATGTAATTAGCTAGAGTAAGCGAGAAATTAGGAAGAAGCTTTTATTCCTTCTTAAGTAGCCGGGAGTCATGCTCATAGTTGCCAGAGGAATTCCCCGGTCCCCGTCCATCAGTGACAGCCCTGACTGTTTAGTCCACCATGTTTAGATTTGCCAAGTAGTACAGTGGAAGTTCTTCCAACGGACACTAGCTAGGGACCTTAGGCAACGACGACGAAGATGGCAGTGAAAACGTCTCTAAAAAAATGACTTTCAAACTTAATCGCGTCTATTTGGACCCGCTCAATATGTCAAATGCAGGTGACTTTTCCTGGAGTTGAATTCTTAAGGATTTTATTCAAGTTCAAGAAGAGGAATGGAAATTCGTCGTCGTATGTCCACGTCCTTAATAAAACGTCAAATTAGGAGGTTTCACGTCGTAGTCGTGCAGTGGACGTCAAAGGAATGTACTAAAAAACGTGATGCACGTGCAGAGCTGTTGTTTTAATCATTAAACCTATTGTTTTTTGAAGTTGTCGTCGTCGTAGTTGTAGTAGTAGTTGCTTAAGCTCGCTACTCTCTGGACAGCTCTACTTTTCAATTCCCATACAAACTCTGTATTTTTACAATCCCGTAAGCGGTCGCGGACACTTTCAGGTCAGTTACACTTCAGCAGACCAATAGGATTTTACGCCTGTGACTCAGTTACAACGTTGTCAGATTCACAGTATAGCAATTATACTAACAAACAGTTTTTACTTTTCAATGTTTATTTGTAGCTGGGTAAGCTCCCGCAAGCGGCCATTATACCCGAAAAAAAGAACCAATCCCATAAGCGACCGGCAGCAGCATTAAAAAACGGACGCCCTTTTCGCGTCCCACGCGTGTCCGCTTACGAGAACGTCCATTGTATTAACAGTCGTCTGCGTTTGCATTAAGCTTTTGCCCGTGGGGTAAGGTCATACACCCGCCATCGGGAAAATAAGATAAAGTTGCTCGTGTGGCCGCTCTCTCCCTACGTGGAATTACTGCGGGAAGAATGCCAAAAAGATACAGAAGGGATTATTACAGCTGATGGGATGTTGACACGGGCTTCTAAGATGAGAGAGTAGCAGGCGGTGCATTCCTCGGAAACAAACCTAGCTTAACCGCTTTTACCTCCCTATGAAACGAACGCAGTATACAAAGATGCACCTCGGAAATTAGTTTTCCCATGACGAGTGTGACCCATACAAGTATTCTGAGATTACTTTCAAGTCAATGTGAACTACAACTTTCGTTTGACATCGTTTAGTCTTTACTTACTTGTGTAAATATGTTCTGATGATATTGGAGTAGGAAAACTGGTTGGGTTCCACGTTGTTTTTCTTCATCTCCTCGAAAATCTTCCACTGCGAGTCAATGTCACCTGAAAATTCAGCAGTTTAAGCATTTATTAAAAGTTGTTTGGGCCTTCTTCGGCTATACATTTTCAATAGCCAGGTTTTAGCAAACCTAGATAAGATATACCATTGATACATATCTTTATAAATATCATTTAAAATTTCAGATACTTATTATTGCAGGTTTAAAAGGAAAGGCAGCAAGGGTTTCCACCTGTTTTCATTTATTTCAACAAAGTAATTCCTCACTTCTTTATACGTAACTCTAACTGATATGTGGTCTTTAACATTGGCCTTGGGAATTAGCCACCCACCAACAAAATGAACAGAGAGACGACAAACCGACAGTCAACGGAACAAATGGGATCATGCCGGATATTTCGTGCACAATTCCAGCGAAACTTCGCGATCATTTAGTTCTGCTTTTCAATTAGAAACAGAAAACCAGGTGACCTACTGGCAAAAATGTTTCCCGCTTGGCTTGCCAAGATGGAATTGAGTCGAGTTTTAATTGGATTATTATTACACTAATAACGGCTCCTGTGGTTGGCCAAAACAATACTTGCATTGGTTGTTATCATATTACGATACTTAGTTTACCATCACTATTATAGTTAATACAAATCAACGTAAAAATCTTCATTTTACCATGGAATCCATAGACATGTAGGAGACTGTTGTAGACAAACGTTGGCATGGTAAGATTCTTCATTTCTTCTTTAAGTTCCTCATATAATTCCTGCGACTCTTTAGAGGAAATAAAGAAGAGAGATCAATTTCAGAAATATGGGGCCCATAACTGAGAGGCCCATGTTTCTGTTAATGGTGGGACCATAAACATTAATTATGCTAACCGATGGGAGAGGGTAGTGGTGTAATACGATCTCATCAGGTTATGAAGGAACTTTAAACATTTAATTGTAAATGTCTGCTCCGTAGTTCTGGGTGACATATATGCTAAAACCTATTATTATTATTTTTTTTTTTATTGTGAAGTTCACGTTCTTCGGGGTAAACATAATTGCAGCAAAAGAAATCCATTTTACCGCGGGATAGGCTGGCAACCATGCATGCCACTGTATTTATTCCGCCCACTACAAGGCGTGTTTTAAAATTCACGTTTCGATGTTCTGAGGAAAGAGGTGTGTGTATACGCTTGAGTATTTTGTGACAAATTAATACACACAAGCTTTAGGTGAAATTGTAAAAGAAAAATTGCTATAATTATGTCGCGTAATTTTTACGCGAGTACAATTTACGTGCGTAAATATAATAGAGGCGATATGAAAGGTCGCGCGTGAAAGTAAAAGTTGAACCTCGCTCAACTTTTACGTTTTCGTGCTACCTTTTATACATTTTTTGTTTCATTTACTCAAGTAAATATTACGCGACAGTAGAAATCCACCTTTGGAAAGAAGGATGCATGAAAAAGTAGGAATTAACGCAAAACAATGTTATACTTGTACGCTTTTAACCAGTGATCACCCATCAGATTCAATATGCGGGAGGAGTTGCCAGGGGGTGCCACCTTAGTTCCAGCCCAAACTTTAATACTTACTTGCTACATCACCACGTTTAGAGTAACTTTTAAGGAACTCTGATAACACTCTGTATCGAGGGACACCTATGCCATGTGTACTGTGCAGAGAAAAAGAATAACAAAAAAGACAGTTAAGGAACCAGTGAAACTTATAACTTAAGAGGCGCTTATCATGACACCTAAGATATTCATACAAATGGATAATCAAATCGTTGTGGCTAAGAAATAAAAACGGAAATCTGGACTGTTTGGTGATGTTTTACAACTAGCCCCGCCTTTACAAACAACGCATTTCATGCAAGAATGGTGTAGCTAGTTTTCTGATGTTTGCATAACCCACTTAGCATTGTCGGTGAAATTTATGCAACTTTGCGTTTAATTCTCAACAAGAGATATGATCTCTTGATTCTCCATATTAAACTCTTGATAACTGAACCCTTTGCCCAGGGAGCACTTTTTCGTTCGCTTGAAATTTGAGACGTCTTCGAACAAAATTATCCTTTAAGAGATATTTCCGATTTCCATGCATGTCCCATCAAAGGATACTCTAACCGCGAACACACTATAATCTAAGATTACTCTTTGTACAATCGTAGTCCAGAGCTGCAAATAAGGGTCGGTCATTGGATAATGTCCGACTAAAACTTTGACCATGTCCCACGACGGTATCCTACTTGCGGTAAGATATAAGATAACAGCCGGACTTGCACGGTGATTGAAGCAATTGAAACTCATCATAAAGCTGTTCGCCAACATTTCTGGTTTGTCCGTCTAAAACGCTTATGACCCGCTGGTCGGATAGACGTTCTTTTCTAAACAGAAAAATTATTTGCAGCTCCACGCACTGAGACAGCTACTGATGTTTAAACTCAACCTTAAAAAAAAACACCAACTTAAAAAAAAAAAATAACATAACATAACAATAATGATATACTTGATACCTAACAATAATATTTTTAAGATGAGTGTCCTACGGTCCTCCTCACCTCCTTATTTCCTCCGCTTTCTCAAGATCTCCCATCATCAGATGAGCTATACATGCTGCACCTTTGGCCCGCGCCGTTAGTCTAATTCACATAAAACAACGATAGAAACAAGGTTACTTCAATCCTAACTCTAAGGCCTAGGGCAGACGTCGAACCTTTCACGAGAACTTTCCATTTGGGTGGACCTAAAAGAAGTTAACATCGTTTCGAACTTTGGACGAGTCGAACCATTTGACTGAATCCGACCAAAAAGCAATTTCAACAACCTTTATCCCGAACGAGGCTAAATATACATTGTCATACAAATTTTTAATTTATTAGTTTAGTTCGTGGCATGAATCAACTTCTTTCTTGGAGACGATCTTCAGACGTTCTATCCGTCTGAAACAGACAGATAGGACGTGTTGGACGATGCAAACTCATTCAGACGAACTTAACTGAGCCTGACGTCGAACTTTTCATGAACTTAACTCACTCAGTTTGGTTCATCTCATGAAAAGTTCGACGTTTGAACCAGGCCTAAGTTTGCACTGTACTTTTAAGGGACGTCAACTCATCGAATCTGCATTTTTTGGGGAGTGTTTACGTTGCTGGTAAGATGCACTCTCAGGTTAAACCCGTCTTAATCCCTTCAGGTTGATTCAGAATTTTCTTTCTTTCTGCCCAAACCTAATTGTTCATACATGCAGGAGATAAAGGAAACTCTGGTTTACGCTGAGAAAGGATTTTACCTACAGCATACACGTTGTGGTTCAATTTCATTCTTGGTATAAATTTTATTCTCTTTTGCCGCTTTGGGGTATGATAATGTATAATAATGAGACCTACACCAAAGAAAACGAAATTTATCTAACAAACTAAAAACCTGGAATTTACCTCAGACCTCTTGACCACATCTCATTGTACAATTGACAAATTCTTTTCATGTTCTGCGTATAAAGAAAAAGAAAGTTGCAATTATTTATATAAACTATTATAAATTTATCCTCATATAGAAGACGTCGAGAAGTATAAGATCTCTCTGTCGATATAAACATTTTGCATTTTACTACTTCACTGGTCTGTCAGAACTATACGCAGAACTACATTAACTCGACTAGATAATTTAAACTTAACCTATGCTTTAACCTAGACTAGAAAGAACAAGACTTACACCAAACCAGACGCGCAACTAGACTAAACCTATCGACTGGACCCAAACCGATCCTTGACTTGCTTTATATTGACTGACTGACTAAAACATCGACTTTATAGGGTAACACAAATACTGACAACTCAATCGTTGTGATTGTGGCCCACAGATAAGGACAGAATCATATAATTTAACGAACATAAAAAGGTTAAGAAACCCAACTGGCCAGAGGCAAACAAGATAGCTATTTAAAAGTGTGGCCGAGGATTTGAACTCAGGACTACAGTGAACAAATCCAGTTAGCAGCTAGGGCGGGACTTGAACTCGGGGCCTCCGGATTACAAGTCCAGCGCTCCAACCGCTCGGCCACACTGCCTTCTACGCCATATTACCCTCAACACAGGAACTTGACTACAAAAAACCGACACAATAATTAGGAGAGCCTTTAACTAACTAAGGCTAAATTCAAACGGCACCAGACGAATTCCCGTACAAAAATTTAGAGGGTCATGGTGTTCACACCACGCCAGACAAATTTTTGACCGTTTTGGCTAGAAATATTCGTACAGTTAGGGACTGGTCAAAAAGTATGGGGGGGGGGGCCCTCTCCCTTCGGCACAAAAATGACTGACCCACCCCTAAAGCAAGGTTCGAAATTACATGACCCACCCCCTGGTTAAAACATGGATGTTTGGTTTCCTCTTAATAATCCAATAAAACCTTGTTCTGTGCTTGACAAAATTTGTTGATACACTGCTACAACCAATATCAAAATCAGAGAAATCATACCTTTCCCTGAAAAGACAAATGTGAAAAACCGAACGTTTCTTGTTTCGATGGACGTTATGAGTCTTGACACAAATATACAGCAAAACGAGGGTATATTGAAATTTTCTGTCACAAAGCATATTAAACTTTCTACACAGACAACCCATTCTTACACATTACTTGCCGGAAATACTTAGATTAATCCTCAAAGAAAATTTCTTCCACTTCAATGGAGAGCACTACTTACAAAACCATGGAACTGCAATGGGCACAAAGACAGCAGTTTTGATTCCTTTGCCAATATTTTTCATGAATAATGAAACAGCAACTCTAAGCAAAACTGTCTTTGGAACGACAGTTTGGAAATGCTACATACACGATATCTTTTCCCTATGGGACATGAGTAAACCTGACATCGAAGCCTTCATTGAACAAGCAAACTTACATCACCCAACTATTGAATTCACGGCCGAAACATTTGACACTGAGACTGCGTTTTTAGACACGGTTGCATACAAAGACACAAGATTCAAGGAAAGATCTATCCTTGATGCAAAGACACATTTTAAACAAACGGAAACCTTCTTGCACACACATTTCACCTCGTGTCACCCTCCAAATGTTAAAAAAGGATTTGTCAAAGGAGAAGCCTTGAGAATCCTACGAATAAACTCCTCACTAATAACCTTTGAGGAAAATAATTCAAATTTGAGGAAAAATTCTTGATGGACGGACACTACCCACAATCTTTGATAGAAAACCTACTATCAGAACTCATAAACTCATCTAAACTAAACTATCTAAACTATCTAAACTCATAAAACAAAACAACAGGGAGGAAAAAGAAATATTGCCTTTCCTGACACAATACCAGCCCTCAGTGTCTACTATAAAGGAAGCTTGAATGAAAAAATGGAATCTTATACAAACCAACTATAACTTCAATAAATTTTTAAAGAACCACCGACCTTTCCCTTACAAAAAAGGAAAATCATTAAAGGATATGCTCGTTAGAGCCAAAAAAAAAGTTAACAGAGGGTTCCACGCCCATATAGATGTGCAGCCTGTCACCCTTTGTATTTTCTCGCACAACAGGTTTATGAGTATTTTAGCATTAATTCCAGCTGGCTGTGTTTTATATAACAAGTGTAGTCAACTGTCTCGTTAGTAGTTAGTGCCTATCTATGTAATAAAATAGGGTGACCCACCCCTGAAGGGTAGCTTAAAATTGCCCGACCCACCCCTTGCACAAGGCTCAAAACCTCATGACCCACACCCTCTCTGCTCCGGCCCACCCCTCCCTATACTTTTTGACCAGTCCCTTAGCGTGCCGGGAAAGTGGCACACCAAAACGCATGAATTGTCTGTGAACGTTGCCTAAGAGATGTAATCACACAGGTAACAGCCAATGTGCACTATTAATTTTTACCCTGTCTTTCGGTACACGAGCATATATTCCCCCTTCTGAGCAGTGAGCATATGACAGCAATAAATAACTGTACATCAGGTCTGTTGGTTCAGCTAATTTCTAAAAGAACAAAACAAAGGAATAATCAGTTTCAAGATTCTGATTCACGCAGTTCGCGTTTTTGATGATAAGGAAGCTACTAATACAACTTCTTGAAATGCCATACTGCGCAAAAATTCATCGGAATATCACTCTGAAATTGATCGTTGCTTCGACGTTACACAACAGATCCCAGTCATAATTGTCGGACTTACGGACTTACACAGACGTTGACATAACGCGTACTGGTTATAAGCCAGTACGCATTAAAACTCTATAATGGAAAATAAAGAGTCCCCAAGCACAAGCTCCTTAAAGAATGATTCCAGTTAAATATTAAGGCATTTTAACCAACACAAGCCAGAAGAAAGCGTGAACACGCTTGTAAACACTGCATACAATTTTGGAGAGAAGAGGAATCTATAGTATAGAGAAGAAAAAACTATAGGAGCCCGAAAATCTTTGAAAGGAATTCTTAGAAAAACTGTGACGAAGTTGAATTTCTCGTCGTGTCTCATGGTAAAATTTCGGACCCCTGTTTCCGTCATTTACTCACTGCGTTTAATTGCGATTTTAAGCTTCGGCTGTCAAGGAAATGTAAATCTTACTTGTCCATAGGATGGGGTATTTGATCACAGTTTTTAAACCGGGGAGTTTTTTCAACAAATTTCCTCGCCCCGCCGAGGGCTATCATGATGATTTGCACCTTCACAAAGAAAAAAGGACCGACACCCAAAAAATGGGGGGAGGGGTGGGGGATGGGCACGCTTGGTAAACGCCTTCATACATCCACTTCAGTCAGTAGAGACTGATTAAAGGTTCTCACATTGTCACCCAAGATATGTAGAAATACTGAAGCCAGCAATATTTAGCAACATTAAAGAGCAAAAGGACCCCAAAAGGTACATAACATTCAACATCTTACCGCGGCCTTTTCAAAACAAAATTGCGCAGCTTCTGCCTTTCCATCAAATGCCATCATCTGCAGAAAAATAAAGAAAAAAAATCAGAGAATTTTATCTTGAATTCAAAAAAGTTTGAAATAATACATGCAGCTACAGCAGGGTGACAAAAAAAATAGCCTGAGGAAACAGCCGACATTTCGCGACACCACCACTGGTTTCTCGAAGTAACGTCTGAGAAACGAGCACAGAAATTCCATACTAATGACGAGTCACTACCCAGATCTGATTGGTTGAAACAAATTTTCAACCAATTATAACTGTTAACCCGATAAGGGTAGTGACACGTCATTAGTATCGGATTTCTGCGCTCGTTCTTCAGACGTCACTCGAGGGGAAACCGTTGATGGCGTCGCGAAATGTCGGTCACAAAGAAATGTTGAAAATGACCTACCTTAATTAACTGTCTGTAATGGTGCTCATCTAATGTCACCTTGGATTCCTTCATAACGCGTACAAACTAAGAAAAGGGTGAAGGAAAAAACAATTCAAAAATCACTGCGAGAGAAGATAGTAGTGTCATCTATACGACGTAAACCTCCCAAATAAAGGTCGGGACACTAGGCGACATGTCGCTGCAACAAGTCACAGCGATAAATCACTTTCTGTGTACAGGTCGCGTAATACGCTCACGCGTCGGAGCGACAAATCGCTTCGTGTTTACAGGAGAATTCTTATGCAACTCTTTGCCTCCACGACAGGATTTGTCCCCTCAAGACGTCGCAGAAAATCAGATCATTTTAATAAATCATGTCGCGAAGACAAAGATTTTCACAAAAATTCTCCCGTACGTAAAAAGCAGTTTATCAAGGTGTCGCCGCGACGTATTGCTACGACTTGTCACCAAGAGTGTTCCACCCTTAAATAAAAATAAATAAATAAATAAAGTCTTTATTCATCAAGAGATAAAAATACATATCTTTTGTTACAAGTAAGTGTAAGAAATTTAAAAAGTTAAAAAGTAAGAAATAAAAAATATATACCGGTATATATATATTACATAGCTAATTCATATTTAAAAACTAAACGATTAATAAAAGAGTTTTTAAAGCGCATAGTGTTAATCTTAGGTTTAAAACTAGTTTCTTTTCTAAGATTGTAGCTGGAGGGTTTAACACGAGGCATAATAGATAAAAGTGGATGTCCTTTGGCATTAAAAACTTTTTTGAAAATTTTACGGTCTTGCCTCTCTAAGAAATCATAAACACTTACAGGCTTAGACGTATATTTCCTTTTAAAACAGCGGTCTAAGAAACATTGTACGGGTGTAAGATCGGACTCGGACGCGGCGTAGACAGATAATGCGTAATTAATATTAGGTAGAACTATAGTATTAAAGAGAAGGTCTATTTCTGACTGATTGTACCCTTCTTTGCGCAGCGTTCTAAGGATATGTAGGGATTTGTTAGCTTTAATAAGTTTGTTCTTCACGTGCACTGAAAATTTGCTGTCACATTGGAAGGTGACGCCCAAAATCTCAACTTCTTTACAGCTTGGTATCATCCCAATGGGTGAATAGAGATCGTGGTTGCCTCTCTTTTTGATCGTCAACTCTTTACATTTGCTTGGGTTGCAAGACATTCCATTTGTATTCGTCCAATCTAAAAACTGTGACACTAACTGATCGGAGTAGTCTACCTCCTTCCATACAGGAGCAATAATTGTCGAGTCATCAGCGTACTTAAATAGCGCGTCATGATTACCTAAAGTGATGTTAAGATCATTGAGGAAGATATTAAAAAGGTAAGGACCGCTAACGCTACCTTGAGTTGTCCCTTGGTTGACCGGTTTCCAGTCACACTCAAAGTTGTTACAACATACCCTTTGTTTTCTATCCTTTAAAAAGTTCAAGTACCAATTGGTAATATATGGATTCAGTGGGAGCTTTTTTAATTTACTAGCAAGAAGTTCATGTTTCACAGAGTCAAAAGCTTTGCTGAAGTCCATAGCAAAAAGGCGAACTGCTTTACAATCCGGGTTATCCAGGTAGCTGTTGGTCCTATGTTGAATTGACAAGAGAGCATCGGTACAGTTTCCACCTTTTCTGTAGGCGAACTGTGAGGTGCTGAGGTGGCTTTCAATTGTCTCGCGGGCATAGCAGTGGTACACAATTTTCTCAAAAGCCCTCGCTATAACAGGAGTTATATTAATGCCGCGATAATCACCATGTGCTTTAGGAACATCCACTTTGGGGAGGGGGGTGATGATCGCACGCTTCCACGATGATGGCAAACACTGAGTAGAGATTGAGAGATTCCAGATTTTGGTGATAAGAGGCGTGAAAATCTCAGCATGCTCTTTCCAAACCCAGTAAGGAATCTGGTCGGGTCCAGTCGCAGTTCTTTTGAGAACGCTAAGTAAATTCCAGACCTGCCGTTCGGAAATTACCGGGATCTCCATCCCACTGCTGATTGTGACAGGGGTTGGTTCTATGTACATATCATCTGAGCAGAGCCTAGCGAAGTAATCATTCAAGTCCATCAGACAGCTGTTATCCAGGTTTACTTTGCAGGATGCACGACGCCGCTGCGACAATTCATCAACTCCTTTCCACCATGCCCGACTACCTGGAGGGGCATCCATAAACTTTCTCCTATTTTCCGAGATGATGTCAGCTATTCTTTTATTAACAATGCACAGCCTGTCTTTGCTCAGACGAGAAACTCTAGACTTCGTTCTGATCATTGACTTAAGGAGTGGTGTCATCCAAGGCGGATCGCGTGACGACATGGATACAGTTTTGACCGGCATACACCTGTCCATATGGCCGCGAATCTTTTCTTCCAATACACAAACCGCTTGCTGAACATCAGGAGCAGCGAGCACATTATCCCAGTTTTCCTCCGCCAGCGCGGTGTAAAGTGTGGCTTTACGATTCTCTCTACAATCCCGTATCTGGACTTTACATCGGATGGGTTTTAACTTTGTACCAGCAGGGAGAATAACAGCCGTGTGATCGGTCTTGATTGACAATTGAAATGGGTGACACTTGTTGAATAAATCTGGGCGATTAGTTAAGCAGTTATCTAAACACGCGTCACCCCTGGTCGGGAAATCTACCAAGGCCTTCCAGCCGGACATGCTTTGTAAGCGATTTAAATCAAGGAGATTGAGGTCGCCACCGCATACAAAGACGGTGTTTGGGTCTTTGTCCAGTGTGTTGTCAAGAAAATTGATAATATGACTCATTAAATCACATTCCTTAAATGGCATATGAGACCGACAGTCTTTTTAAACAAAGACACGACTGCGCCAAGAGGCATCTTATGCTCGTGTATATAATTGGAACAGTTCGCGTCTATTGTAGGCGTCTACGTAAGACGCGTCTATTTTTGGAAACCGGTCGTTTCGATACGAACTCAAGCTGTGAAATTGCACAAAAATTTCGTTCACTCAAGCGTGAAAAAGAAGAGCATTTTTGGTGAATATTCTTTGTTCTTTAAGCCACATGCAATGACGTGAAACTATTTTCACCTCGATGGAATAAACTTGTTTCGAAACGACTGGTAACCCTGTTTTTCCTTGCATAAATGGAAATATTACTGTCTTAATCTCAACGGCGGTTTTTATCTTCAAACTTCAAGGTACATTTATAGGCCTCAAGGGGTGACTTGTAAAGAGGAAATAGGTTGGGTTTCTTTTCAGGTCTAGTTGCACTACGAACTTACCTCATAGAACTCAGTCGTCATTTTATTTTGCGTTAAACTTGACATAACAAATGTGAATGTGCGAGACTCCAGCAAATGATTCAAACCCTGCAAATAAATTATAAACAAATGAATGAATGAATGAATAAATAAATAAATAAAAAGTGACAGATCTTAAATTCTGGTTGAACGCATAAAACGCACTCTAACATACATGTAGTATACTGGTTTAAAGCAACATTAAAGCGAGTGTAACAGTAATACTTGACCACTGGAAACTTACCTCCTTAAGAAGAAGGGTAACAAATTCTACTCTCGTAGTGGCTTCTCTTTGGCTGCATTTTTCGCATGCTTTAACAATAACATTACCTGGGGAAAGTAAAGGCGATTTGTCCAACTCGGTTAAAATGTCAATTGTAGGGGAGTTTTCCTGGCGATATAGGCTTCGACATGTTCAGAACGAAAACAGAAACTTACGTCCCCCATAATACGTCGCCAAAAAGAAATGCCCCCACCATCACCCCCCGATAGTTTTACATTCACTGCTATCAGAGGCCTCTCACGGTGTATCGTTTTCCGCTCGCCGTTTAAACCTCTGCTGGCAGGGAAAGTCGTACAGTGACGGAAATTCTGCTTAGAATGCAAATGGCACCCTAGTCTCGCTCCCAAGCGGACGTTGTTAGCGTTTCGTCATGCATTTTTGCTCACAAACGTCCGCTGAAGAGAGCAGCCAACTCCACCGTTAGTAGACGTTCGTGGGAGTCGGGGAGGAATTCCTAAGTACGTAAGTGTGCGAGGCTAATGGAACACTTGTTTTCTGGTTTATGCAGTGGAGAGTTTCAGCGGCCAAAATTTCCCGCAGCAACCGGAAAAGGTACTCCTGAAGAGCTTATTTATTATTTATTATTAATTGTATAAAAAACCAATAATTTCCGGTTACATTTCAGATTGAACAGTTCATTCCGGTAGACATTTTTCAGAAGACAAAGCGAACAGATTTTTCAGAAAATAAAGCAAACCGATTTTTCCGAGGTATTACTTTTTCCGGAACGACCCAAAACCGAAATTCACTGTGAGAGGTTATCAAAAGCCAATAAACAAAAAAAATAAAAATCAATAAAAATAAAAAACCACAGCAGTATTTTTAGAGATTGGCTTTAATATCAACAATTTGCGTTCGACTTACTCAATCCGAGAGTTGCATCAAGACTGTCGAGAAGCTTAACAATCTGCAAGAATAAAAAACACAATATTGAAAAAAACTCGTAACTGCAAGCGTCTGCTCAAAATTAAAACAAGCTGAAAATCGGTTGTTTTTACAAATAAAGTGGGGAAGAATTCTCGTTATTTTGTAGGCGTTTTTAATAAAATATTATTCCACTCGCGCTTGTTGGATATGAGATGATTATAGCCAACTCATATCCAACGCGCACTCGGGGAATAAATTGTTAATTATACAGTTTGACCAACCCCTGTTAAGTACTAGTTTGCATTTCTGAATTATATTCTTACCTGCACTGCATTTCGGGGGTCAAAATTCCTAACAAAAACAACAAAAATAATGTTATGAACGTGATCATGATCCTCACAGTAGAATGAGCAACCTAGGCGGTTAAAAAAAAACCTAAAAACTCCAGGCTTTATCAGGAAACGAACCCTGACTTTTGCGATGACCAGACGCAACGCTCTATCCACTGAGCTAATCAAACCAACTGGAGAGCACGCCATTGTGAGTTCGTAATATACCCGATCATAGTGGAAACGACATGTGCTGAAATATATGAAATCAACCATATTTTGAACTGCGGATAAAGATATGAAAGTCAACATGATCCTCGTAGAAGAATGACCAACCCATAACGGTTGAAAAAGAATCGAAAAAATTTCTTATAATTATTTCAATTCCGAGAAAATGATACCGGTTATATACACTGCATGAACCTGTACATTAGAAGTGAGTAATAAGAGAAAATAAAAGCCGCTTTGTACGACCCACTTGGCACATAAATACGCCTGAAACGAAGGTCCCCAATAGGGTTCTTCAATCCACTAATCCCGACCCACAATTTCGTGCAATCCCGTAATCCCGAGGGTTATTTCGGGCATTCTAACTCGTACGCATACTTTCAATCCCCAATCTTGCCGATTTTGCTTTAAAATTCCGAATCCCGAGCTTCAAATAAGGGAAATCCCGGATCCCAAAAAACCTATTGGGGGCTCTATGAAACAAAATCAAAGTTTAACGCCCTGCTTCTATTTTACAGGAAATCATGTTCGTAAATTTAGGCCCTGTCCACACGTATCCGGATATTTTTTAATCACGTCCACACGTATCCGTATTCAAATCGAATTTACCCGTCCACACTGACGTATCCGGATGCACTCTCAGTTCGTCTGGTAATTTGTAAAGCGATCTTCGGGACATGCAAATATTTTATCGCCAACCTTCTTCAGTAACTGTTTCACTGACAAAATTTTCCCACCAAGCACTATTTCACCCGTTCGACTTTTTTACGGCGCCCAAAATCGTCCGTCCGACCGACATGGAAAGAAGCTTAAAAATGTAGTTTTAACTGCACACACGTTATTAGACTTGAAACTGAAGTCCAAGAAGAAAAGAAGCGATACTGAACATCGGATTCACCCGATACGTGTGGATGTCATTAGAAGAGAAGAAATGTACCTTCATGCAAATTTATGGCAATTCTACAACTGCCTGCTAGAAGGGTTACTCGCACCCATTTATAATAAATGTCATAAAAGTTTGCTCACTTTTTTGCAAGATACTGTCCAAAAGCATCAGATATACACAAGAGATTAATTCCTTCCTGTTTAGCATACTCAACTAGAAAGACAATCAGGGTATTTAACTGTTAAACTGTGTGTATTATATGGCTACAATAGTACGCGCGCTCTGATTGGCTGTTCAGCGGGCAAGATTTTCCTGTAATGATCAAAGCTGCGATCAGGTGTCCTTCTTCCCTGATTGCCAGCAGGTTAGTAATGACCGAGTATTGGTTAAAATAAATTTACCCTAGATCTTGAGGTAATAACGATAAAAATTGTCTCATTGTAAAAGAAACTGTGTCCTCTGGTTTCCTCGCAAGCGGATGTTGAAAATTACTTTATAGCATTCTTTTTACGAACAGCGCCAGAAAAAAGTCATATAATTAATAAATTATTAACCTGGTCCGTTCGGTCATTACAGGAAAATCTAAGACCTCCGCTTTGATGTCTAAGGCCGCGGTCTGATATTTTCTTGCAATGACCTCACCCTCGCTTAACATTATCTTGTTCAGAAGAAGGAGAGTAAAGTCAAACGAAAAGTCTTGACCACTGTATCAAAAACCCAAAAACTACCTCCAAATGTTAATTTCTGAACATGGCCGAACTTCAAAATATGTTGCATTTGGAACAGAAGGCTACAAAGTAATCGACCTTTAAACAGCGTTTTAGGCCGTTTTGGCTCGCTATAGCCAGACAGTGACCAGAAAACGACTCGAAAAGCTTCCAAAAGTTTTTCGTCAAAATTCCTAGTGGAGAATGGGTTAATCTTGGTTTAAACCATTGCGCTTACCAGTTTTCTGCAGTTTATCTAGCTCCCCTGTAGTCATAACTAGCGAGGCCATTGTTGTCAGCATGTACTTAGACACAGGAACATCCTACAACAAACAACAAATTAGCACTTCTCCAAACTGACCGATAATGGAGGCCAATTTATTTGCAAAAGAGGAAAAGTGTAAATTTCAGTAACATTATTTAGTTAGTGAGGTAATTTAAAATATTAAGAAGATCATTCTAACTCTGAAGATCATTTGTCAATATTTGGCAATAACCCTGCAATTGGCTTTTACGCAATGCTGAGTAACAACAGGTTAGTAGATTTAAATTAAGTCCAAATCTTTCTGACGTGAATTGAATGAACATTACGCTTTGCATGTACATGTATCAAGTACATTTGCACGCTGACAAAACTATTTTAGATGAGCAAAATGAATGAATAATATAATTGTCATGCGCCATGCCATTCTCCCTTCTCAAATGTTTTGTAACAACGTGCAGGCAAAACCTGAGAAATACTGTGACTTAGTGTGGTTCTCATTTTTCTGAAGGGTAAAAAGTGTTAGCACCTGAGACAGATTTATAAAGGACTCCACGTCATCAGCATCTGGATTGCCATAAGATTTCACCAGGTACCTCAAGCTAGAAACGGAAAAAAAAAGAAAAGAAAATGATTCCCTCGTTAGTTAGCTGCCTTTAATAGCTTGTTAAATAGAAGGAGAGTGCCTGGGGTATCTACCCGTATCCTAGATAGAATCAACCCCCATGGGTGGCAAATCCCTGCAACATGGCCATGAGCCGCCATTTCAGGCACCCAACACACTGATATGGATAGGTGGAGGAAAAAACAATCGCTTCAAACAGCGCCAAGACAGTTGCTATATGGAAAAAGCTAAAAAAAAAACTCCACAATCCTGCTTATAACGACGCATCAACATACCACATGTGCTTACACTTTTGAGTTTGACTGCTGACTGGTAGACTGCTGAGCTTATGGCGAATAACTTTGTTACATTTTCCAGAACCCAAAAAAAGGGTAAAATCATCTGTCAGATCATGCCTGATCACTTGCCAAGGAAGAAGTGGAGACAAAAAGCAGAAGGGGAAATGGTTCTCAAAGACGGGAAAAACAATTAAAAGGAATGCATTTAACTTCACTGGAATTTCCAGAGGGTTGGTGAAGGGATTTTGATATTTTCTAGACCTACTTATTGTACACTTTACAGTTGCAGGTACAGAGTAGTGCTAGGCCTTCAAAATCTGATAGGAAACAAAAGCCCTGGTAAAGCGGTAAAGTATTGTTAATACATACGTAGTGCCATCCATCTCAAAGCCATTGTCTCCCATCAAATTTACTAATTCCTGTGCACCTGCAATTAAAAATGATTTATTAATGCAATATTAATATTAACATTCTTAAGACAATTTAAAATTACGAACTCCATGGGCATGAAGGTTTCTAGTTTCTGGTTCAAAGTTATAAGAAATGAAACTTTTAATCCTGATAACAACATGATGTTGTCTCTTTCACGATGGCAAATGCATTAGGTCACATGACCCACAGTCGTCATGTGGCGGGAGTCTAAGCAATGTGGGTGTAGCTAAAAAAGGTCATAAAATTACTTAAGTGTATATCATACCTTTGGCATTTTCATTATTGGCATACATGGCTAAGAGCGGGTAAAAGTAATGTGTTCGCACTCGTAGTTTCTGTAGCATCAAAGAGAAACAATATTAACAGTGCACAAAGAATGAGTTACAATAGAGCGACTTTTGTATGACTTTGAAATGAAAACGCGCGAACAAAACAACAAACGAACGGAAATAGAGCGATTTGGTTGGTTTATCGAACGGATACAAACGCGCGTGGCTCAGTTTGAATGGTTAAGCGAACGCTTGGGTGAAAAAACTTCATGCCCGAGAACTTTATAGAGTCGCTTTGACATCACACTGCAACACGATTGGCCAATCAAACAACGCCTTCTCCATAACTATTAGAGTTTTCCTTGATCTTTTCATCCATTAGCTGATAAAACAACTAACGAACACTTACTGAAACCATTTTTCAAGGTCATACGAAAGTCGCTCTATTTATTATTTACTCTCTGAAATAAAACTTTGCAAGTGACATGACACAGTTCATAATGTTTTCTGCAAGTCTTGATAAAAATAAACACAACACAAACAAAACCTTAGAGTACACCGTACACCTCTGTCATTATTTAAGTCAAACAAGTGCAACTATTAAAAATAAGCCAACCTTTTGTAGCATCTCTTGTAAAACAGCAAGAGTGATGTCTGAAATCAAAATTGAAAGCCAAAAATCAAAGTCTTCATTTATGCATGTAGATAGCATGACTATTCTCTGATAAATTTATGCAAACGAAAAATGTGATACACATTTTTGTACTTTGTCAAAGGTAAAAAATGAAGAAGTGATTGTCAGAGGGCTGTCTCTAAGATTTCACGTCGCTGGGTAAATACAACAAGTAAGTGGGAAATCAAACAGCTAAGGATTTCTTTTGGTTGTATTTTTCTTCTATTTTTCTTCTATTTCTTTTTATTTTTTCTTTATAATTAATTTTGTTATTACTACGTTATTGTTCATACAGTACACTTTAGTTATGGAACAAAAACAAAAAAAACAGAACAGGCAGACAGACAGAAGGCGGATTACAAAAATAAAGGTTACTTACCTTTATATTAAAGAAAGGGGATGTACAAACAAATAAAGTTACATGTACCTGGATTTTTCTTGTCAAAGGTTAGATCCAAAGCATCCTCATACACATTTCTAAAAGCTCCCAACTTCTCCAGTTCATGAATTGTAACAAGAATAATATCTATTGGCTACAGGAAAAATGCAAACACAAAAACCCTCTAATTAAAAATGACTAGGGAGAAACAAAGCAGAGGATTCATCAAAATTCATGGAGGACGCTTTTTGGTAGGCAGAAGTTCTTAGTTTACAAGAAAAATAGTAGAACACTGGCCACTGCATGTACACATACTCTTGTCAGAAAAGTATTGATTTCTGTGAAGTTCAGAGAGTGCTTCTGAAACTTACTCCACAAGAGCATACATGTAAGTTCAAAAGGGCTATTCCATGAACTTGTAAACTTTGCAACAATTCTTCCCATAAATTAAACAACAACAGAAACAAACAGTTTGATTCCCCTCGCAGTTCACAAAGAAGCTAGAGGAGTTAAAGAGTATGCAGAACAAAATATAGATGTACATGTGTAATGTCAGATAATTTATAATTCAAGCAAGTTAATTAAAGGCTAATTTTCTTCACCAACCTGGCCTGATAAAATAACTTGTTTAAGTAAAGCAAACTCTGGCTTTAAAGGTGTTCTCCTGCTTCCACCTGTCTCTGCCATATGTCCCAAGAAAATAAAAGCACTGTTGATCTCACCACGAGTAGCCACAGCTAGCATGAGATCTTTTAAATCTGTCAAATGGCAGAAAAACAACATGTACATCCTCATGTGTAACATGGCTTCATTTCATTTAAAGTCTGGTTATTCTAATTTCTATACAAAATAATAATATCATGCTCTAGAAAATTAATTCATTTTCAAATGAAATTTTTTATCGCAATAAATATCATTTCACTGTCATTATAATTATAGTACATACGTGTAACATCAGACTAAAATACAAGGCCAGTACAAAAAACAAAAAATAAATACATATTATTATTATTATTATTATTATTATTATTATTACATGTACATGTATATTAGTTGAAACAATAACATACATTTCGTATGATTAAAATAATAAATAATAATTAATTAATTATAGTGTACACTTTGAAATAAACTGAACTTAATGATAATAATATTATTTATACCTCCTTCCACTAGAGTCCTGACAATGGGGGTTTGAAGAAGCTGTAAGAAAATCAAGTCAAATTCAAAAGCTGTGTACATTGCATAATACCACAAAAAAGAGTAATATTATAAAGTTACTCATACATCTCTTATGGGTCCAAGGTGTCCACGTTTTGAAAGGGAATCCAGTACTGATAAAAACACTTTCCTGTTTGGGTAAACTCGCTTCTCTTGCATCTCATTCACTGTCTGCAGCACAAGGAA
>BOPM01000722.1:41438-53938 GCA_022179025.1 Porites australiensis | reverse complement strand
TCCAACTTTGGGATATCTGACAAAAATCAGTGCAGCTAGCTCTGACAGACAAATCTTTTTTCATTAAGGTACATAAACTGAACCATTATCTCTATACAGAGAGTTACAAGTTACACAAATTATTTTGTTATTCTCTACAAGTCTCATTTTTACGGTAGTAATTAGGACTTATAATGTACTGTAGATAAAATATTTGAACAATAATGACATTTTGTTGTAATTGGTGTTATGTAAGCTTACATGTACAGTACTTACAGTTGTACTGTATAATAGTAAAATTATGTCAGTTGTATCCAGAATGGTTACCAAGCTAAATCTAACATTATTATTAAAAACAAGTGAAATTACTGCAATAAAAAAGCTGGGTTCACATGATTATCCACAAACACCTGTATCCATACAACTGACATAACAGTAAGCTCACTTTAGCTTACAGTGTATATTAGCCTGCCTACCTCTGTGAAGAATCTCTTTGAAAACCCTTAACAAAACCGGCTTCATCACAAGTGTTCCAAGCTGCCTGACTTGCCTCTCATACTGAAAATCCCCGCCTCTTTTTAAGCTAGGTCTGTCTTTCCACCCAAGGCTTCTGTTTCTATCTTCGGCAGCACTCTCACCCTCTGTCGAATTTTCGAAAGTTTCACCGGGGTCCGCGCTTGCTGAAATGTCGTTCGACAAATATCTACACCCAGAGACGGACGGATGGCATGCCTTCAGAATATTTTCCTTGTAAAAGGATGGTGAGTTTCGTTGGTAAATCGCTGTGTTTCGTACACCATATGCTGATAAAATTCTACAAGCTCGTGCAGCACCGAATCGCAGAAGGGCCGCCATGATTGAAACACATGTGAAGCTTGGTAACCTGGTACCCCGTGAAGTCGAGTGGTGCAATTTCCATTTTTTTTCCCTGCTTTTCATTTCTCATCCTTCCATTCATGAAACAGATGAAACATGGTGTGCCCGCTTGCTGCTGGTCGCTTTTAACCAAACTTGTAGCTAAAGTGTACCCCCATGGATTCTATTAATAAACTGATGTTTTTTTTTGTTTTTTTTTTTTCTTTTTCTTTTTTCCAGTTTTTTCTTACGACGCAAATATTAGTCGTCTGTTTTTTATCGCAATATCCCCAATAAGATCTCTTTCTTTTTTTTTCTTGGTTATCAGGCTCCTGTTTTTGCTTAGAACCGTACTACAGTGTGACATGAAATTTTTGCGGATTAGCGATTTTTTGTGTTTTGCAGGAACTAATTTTTGCGATTAGGACAGATTGGTTTTTCTTGCTGGGAATTATTTTTTGAGACTTCAGAGAGTACCCAGTACCCAGCATTGGTAACGGTTTCGCTTTCAGATTGAGTACGTGCAATAAAAAAATACATATCGAACAATAAACCATTATTTAATTGTATACCGTTTTGTTTCTGAATGAAAGAGACAAGTTGTGATTGAAAAGACACGATTTCTTAGCACTGTAATTTTGTGTAGCGAATTTAAGTTAGAGATGGACTTGAACTATGAGACACCGCATTCAAGGCAAATAATATTAAAAGAAAGAAATTTTCGTCCTCCTTTGTTTAGGTACTCCGTAAAATGTTAATTTAAGCAAGTTCAGATTGTAGTCATGCGGTGAGGAAAAAAATGTGCTAAAAATTGTAATTCACGTTTAGGCTAGTCTGCTCAGCCGTTTTTAAGTGAGCCGTTTTTAAGTCGGTGACTGTGCTCACATGGTGGGTGGCTCCTCCTAAAATGTTCTGCAACTGGTATAGGATTTAATGGAGCCGAAACCAATTGTGGAATTGTACGCATTTTAGGCATCCTACTGATGAACCGTTGCGGCACGTAGATATATATTTTTTAGCAACTAAGATAATTTGCAGTCTGTCTACTTTGAACACGTATAATTGTTCACCATAACGAGTTACTGATGACCAAATTTGGAAGAATTTTGACTTAAACGCGGAAATGACGTCAAAAATGCAGCGTTCTTACAGGTTAAGGCACCGTGGGAACGAGGCTGAGTTGTTTTGGTTGTGAAAATAAAAATGGCGGACGCTTCACTCGTTTCAAGAGTAAAAACTACAGCTGGAACTAGGCGTAATAATAGTAGAAACAGCAAGAAGACAACTCGGAGGGTGACATCTGCTATTTGGAGAACATTTGCGGAGCTGGACAAACCTAAACGTAAACTATCGAAGATAAACTTAACATTCATACAGGTAAGCTTGTTTTAGCTATGTTTTTAAACTATGAATTATTTTAAATGAATAATAAAACAATAATTGAATTCGGCTTTCGCATCATATGAAGACTTATGGAGATCTCGAAGGGTGTTATCCGCCTCGGCCTACGGCTTCGTCGGATAACTCCCTCCTCGATCTCCATAATTCTTCATAAGATACTCAGCCTCATTCATTAATTGTTAATTAATACAGGGTTAGCCTCGACCCAAGGTAAATATATTCACAGTCTACTGTTCTAAACTCAAATTCAAGCACCTTTTCGCCGGTGTTTCTGAATACTTTACCTTATAAATGAGTCTTCAGTGCTTCTCATCAGGGGCCGTGACGAATTCGAAATTGGACTATTTTCAAGTAAAATCTAAAGGTCGGCCAGGGTTTCAGGGTACTATACCGTTTTTGCTCGTTACGCCGCCCTTGAGCTTAAACTCCGAAGATCGCAGGGTAGAAAAACAAATAAGCTCTTCCCTCGAATAAACGTTGCACTTACTCAGAGGAATGCGGCCTTTATTTGGGGATTGTAAAAAAAAAAACTCGGCACAAGTTGGCAATCTACGCCATCCAGGCATTTACGATTTAATATCTCAACAACAAAAAAGCAAGACAATGGAACTTAAAACATCTTTTTTTTTTCATATAATATTTACAAATGATTTGTTGTCGTTGATTAGAAAATGTGATATCATTGTCGTAGCTTCGTGCGGCCCATGTACGATACATGTTTTAGCTACCCAAAAATAGCTACCAACCACGTCCCCAAAGCCAGGCAAAAGCGCCCTGGGGACGAGGTTGAATAGCTACCCCCTGAAAGTAACGAGCCTCTCCAAAACTAGCGATAGAAAAAGGCTGATAAATTGCTAAATCCGAAAGTAACGAGGGTCGTTACTGTCGGAACTTTTTCGGTACTTTTTATGACCTTTATTTCTCTCAAGGATGTTAAGGCGTGTAATGAGGCTAATTTGCTTAAAATCTTATAATGATGTGATATGTGAAAATTTATCAGGACCTTCCAAAACTTGGCAACCTCGGAAAAATAATTGGTAACCTTAATTTTCCTCTAACGTAAGAAATCAGATATGTGTTTCACGTGACCACTTATGGTCGAGTCCAGGAAAGAAAAGAAAACTAAAAATGGGGTGGCGAGATGTCACACAGTATATATTAAAAACAGTATTTTTGTTATTGTATCATCATTTCTCGCTTGAATCTGTCCGGAATGGTTGACTCACGTTTTTATTTAATTAGCAATTAAGCAAAATAGGTCACATGACAATTTTCAGCCGTTAATACCTTTTTAAGAAATTAAAAAATTCTCTCCGTATCGGCCAAGGAAAAAAATTCGAACGGTAAAACAAACATTTACACATGGTTCAAACTTAGTTGTAATCAACCATTCCCACCCCATTTTGAATTTCTTTATGAATATCATTATAACGTCACGTTTAAGGTGACTACATCACTTCAACCCCAATTAATTCAACGCCTCGAAAGAAAGTTTCTCGAAAGTTTTTTGCAACTTTTAGAATTAAAATGCGTGGCCGTAGAAGAAAAACAGCTTTATCTTCGCGGAGGGTCGAGACGAAACAAACATGCTTGAGCTGATAATGATGTTTGATACATCGAAATGCCAAGCCTTGCTAATTGCTGTTTCTTGAAAAATTGGGGGGTATGTAAAAATACACCATGTTTCGTCCATTCAATAGAATACCCCATGGTGCTCCTGATTAGCGATATTTAGAAAAGAACAGCGCAAGACAGTTTATTCACATTATTTTAAATTCGGATAGAAAAAACACGTGGCTAGTAAAAAAATGTCCTTCTTTTGAAATCTTTTTTCTCGATTTTTTAAGGTTCTGAAGGAATATCACGGCCTCAGTGACAAAAGCTTGGGTCCATGATGGATATAAGAGCGCGTTTTGTGCTATGGCCAATGACGCTTCCATTGTCCCTTTTGTCACCGTGGGGTGGGGGGTGGGGCATACTCACCAAAGTTTTATACAGGGAGGCTCTCCCGCAAGATCTTATCCCTAGACTTGCTAACAAGTCGAGCTTTTGAGCGCGTAGCACGACAGTGAGCGCGTAGCGAGACAGTGAGCGCGAAGCGCGATCGAAAACCATGCGAACGACTTTGAGAAAGTCTATCCAATCCCTTGCCCTATTATATATCATTTTTGGCAGTGATGGCTCCCATTTCGTATATCTTTCATTGACAAATGTCACCCCTTCCACATACCTAGTTTCAAACTGTGGATCCCTTTTAACTGTGCAGTGTAAATCCCCTTTTTAAAGAATATAAATGAGTCACAAAGGTCATTTTACTGATTAAAATTACAGATTTCCCTACACTTTCATGTACTTCAACTTGTGAAAACCCTGCCCTTTCATATACCTGAAGCCTAAAAAAAAGGTACCCCTTTTGGGGGAGCCTCCAAGTATAGGCCTTCCCCACGTTAAAGATGAAATGAAGGATCCTGGAACAAGGTAGGGCTGCTCGCTGAAGAGCAATTTCCTTTGTTTTAGTGACTGACTACATTGATTGGTACCAAGTAGTTAACAATGCGCCTCGTCTTCTTCATAAAGTGAATTAGTGAAGAGGTCCTCTGTAATTATCGCCATCGATTCATATTTTCTTTTTGGTTCCTTTTGGTAGAACAAAAGTAACGCTTTCCTCTCCTTTTTATGTCTTGAAGATATAATTTTCTTGATTTGGACCATATTCTGATGAAAATTCTCAACCTCTGCTTTCATTTCGTTCAGAGGGTTGTGCCATGATTCTAAGAGAGAAATCAGGTAGAGTAAAGTAGGATTGAGCTGCGTGGCTTACCCAAACAGACAAGGAGAAGTTATCAAGAAATGAGTTAGGGGAGGTATGCAGGGGCGTATCTGCACTTCCTGGTCAGTTGTTTAATTTTTATCCGAGTATTTCACGAAGACCAATTTTCCTAACTTGGTCGGCTCTTACGTATCCTACTGAATCTTGAGGTCAGATTTGTATTCATTAGGATTATGATTATGATTATCATTAATGATCATGATCATGTGATGTGATGATGTTATTGGGCGCTTTACCTAGCGCATGCTTTCATGGAGGGAAATCAAAAGAAACGTAATTTAATTTCATAATAGAATTTGATTCAAAAATCCTACCATGTGGCTTAATCTTTGCTCTTGATCTAGAGTATCGTATTATTTCATACATAATTCCTAGCAGCAGGCACGATATTAATAGAGAACTTGTTAAAAGCAGGGTGTTTTGAAACACAACGCTGTCACTGTCGAAGAGGCCTGTGGATCTCTCTACTGGTAGCGAATCGGCAGGTTCCTGCAAAACAATTCATACCGCCATTTTGAGTTTACTTAAAAAAATACCGCTATCCTAGCCGCCCGGCAGCATGCATCTTGCGTCCATCATCTGCGACAGGGGTAAGGATCTGGCCGCTTTTTAACAGGAAATTCATAAATTGTGTACTAAAACATTGTGAAATGTGGAAGAAAGGCCAAGTTAAGCACTAAAAGCTACTCCAATATATCAGATTTAGTACAAAACTAGAAATTGCTCAGAATGCACAAAGTTGCTCGAAATACGAGAGGTTGCCAAAAAGTTGCCGAGCAACTCGTGGAAAACCCTATAGGTACTGAGTGAGATCGACACTTTAATATTTAGTGAAAAGCAGGGCATCATGGAGTCCTTTAACTTCACCTCATTTCTTTGACAACGAATTCATTTCTTCCGATCAAAGCTTAATGCAGAAATTATGTACTCATTGTAATGCACATTGATTGCACAGCAACAGTGCAAACAATCAAGTTTCTATACTCGAATTTAGCGGAACTGTAACGTGTATTATAATGTCCTGGTTCGGCTAGATGCCTCGTCATAGAAAACAAAGAAACAGTATTATCACCTTTAACTGCTCCGTGTTCTTTTGAATGTGCTTTGAAATCTCGCTAGCGTAGACATGTTGAGTTAAATCATTGAAACACTTTCTAAGTTTTCTGGCTCCTTTGCCCATGACAACTCCATAGGTAGAAGAGTAATCTAGAACCTTATATACTCTAAAATGGTGTTTAGCAAACATATCCTTGCTACTTCCGGCGCTGTATGTATCTATCAAAGCACCAGTAACTTTTCTTTCATGTAAAGCTGTGAAGATATCCTCAAAAGTGCTGTACTCTGTTTGTTGAAAAAAGTAAAAAGAACACAATATTAGCGGAGTCGTTTAAAACAACCGCAAAGTGATTTGCTGGCTGTCTGTTTGGCTGTTGCCGGTCCCTTTGACTTGCCAAACAGTAGTGAAAAAAACTTTAAGTTGGTAAAGTCTCGTTTCTAGGTGTTTTTAACGATAATGTACCCTTTGAAAAGAACTCTTTCAGTTCGTATTGATGATCATGCTTATGATTATGATTTCAATTATATTTAGGATTATCATATTAAAGATTACGAAAACAGACTTTATAACACTTGATTACAATAATTATAATGATAATCATTATATGATTATGATTATAATTACTTAGAATTAAGATTAAGGATTATGATTAAGATTAAGATTATGATTACTGATTTTATGACACAAATTTAGGATTCAGAATGCGATTGCCAAAGGCCTTGAAACGAAGACATGGGGAAGAAATCAGTAAAAGAATACCTTGCATTTTATTTGTTTTCCGATTGGTTGAAGATTCGCGCTTTTACTTATTGCTACGTGTTTTTCGCACACGAACTGAATGACGCTCCTAACCGTCTCCATCGCTGTCTCAGCAGCCGGTTTCTATTTTATTTAGCAGAATTGAAAGAGGATTGTATTCACCGTAAATTGGAATCACAAACAATAATGCATGAAATGTTGCGTCCATGTAAATATTTTCCCCCAAAATAATTAGAGACGATTTTCAAACAAACCGAATGGACAGACCATTTTTTTTTTTTTTTACCGCACTGAAATTGAAGTACCTCCGTCCATTCTGGCATTTTTCCTAACCCCCATTCTGTATTCAGGTGTTTCCGCGATGGCTGCGACCTTCAAAAAAATGGAATGAAAGAGTAATCACCAAAAAGAGCCCCTCTGCTATCAATTGACGCAAATAAAATTTCACTCTCCCTTTTCGTTTTTCCTTATTGTGCGTAACTTGAGGTGAAGACCAAAGATCATGCACTAAACTATGCTATTCCACCAACGAACGATTTTTATTATTTTGGTGAACTATAGCGGTTTTCCTATGAAAAATGTTAATTATACTTGACCCTACCCCCCTCAACCCTAACCTTAGCAGGCTCAATTGTAAGTTAGTGAACAATTCTTACAACGACCACTTGGACAAAAATGGTTCAGGGAAGCCGGATACCCAATATAGAATAACACTTACAAATTGAAGGCAAGGCTGATGGAACAGCTATTATAAGTCTTTGTTAAAGTCACGTTACCATAGTCGGCGTGTCTCTTACCTTTGCACCGTAAATTTTGTAGTCTGTTTCCAAAGCGACACTTGTTATGGATGTAGCTAAGATTCCATTCACCAGACTAAAGAGAACCAACCCAGTCAGAATCACAACTATTGCAACAATTTTTCCCATAAAAGAGATGGGTGCGCGGTCACCATACCTGGCAAGAAAACACTTTGTTAGTCTCTTTGTCTAATCTCAGGGGGCAGCGTGGCCGAGTGGCCAGGGCGCTGGACTCGCACTTCGTTAGACGTCCCTGGTTAAAGTCCCGCTCTGGCCACTTTCTGGATTTGTTCTCGTTCGTCTCGAGTTCAAATCCTTGGCCACGCTTGTCAATTGCCAACCGGTTGCCTCCTGTCAGTTGGGGTTTTCAATCCTGTTATGCTCCATTTGGATCTGATTTGCTTAGAAGTATGAGTCGAGCAAACTAGCTGGATAAGTCAAGTGCAATATCCACTATAAACAACCCTCAAGCTCCAATCTTATACTCAATATTCGTTATAGCTTATGCTACCATTAGAGACCATTAGATTCTAAGGCGACTAAGATTACTAGTCAAATCTCGTTCTCCCATTCGTCCTCGTCTTTCAACATAAACGTCTCTAATAAAGGCTTTATCAGTGAACAGGATTATTATACGTATCTCCGTAACTTGTAACATGACTGCCACTTACCCAACGGTTGTCGTGGAAACAAAGGCCCAATAAAATCCTTCAGGTACTCCTTTAGTAAATGACGAAGGGAAGTCTTGTGGGTTGCACGGAGACTCCTGTTTGAAATAACAAGGGAAAAGTAAAATAAATCTAGCCACACTCAGAGAGACAGGAGGCTGATTACCATTTACATAAAGTTTTTGAAAATGTTTGGTCCCGTTTGGCTTTCGGTCAGTGCTGACGAGCGAAAAAAGCTGGGGAGCAACGAGCGGGAAGAGAGAAGGGAGGAGGCCCCACTACCCCTTCCCCTTCTTTCCCAACCCCCCACGCGGTTTTTACGGTTTTCCTTTCAATCCGCTTTTCCCGCGATCTTGAAGCCTGGAAGAAGCTAATGAAGAGTTATTCTCCCTGTCGTGATGTAATTTAAGGAAAGTTCGTTCATCCTTCACCTCTGACCAATTCCAGGGGGCAGCCAGGAGCCCATCAAATTTGATAGGCTCCTAGGGCAGCTGTATAAATCTTTACGTCTAATGTAGACCAATGTATGGTCCAGTCAAACTTTCTACTTATACGCCAGATCGGATCTTCAGCTAAGTCTCTCGTTAAGTTGAAAGTACAACGCGTGTCGGGTCTTCACGTCTTTTGTTCCTCAAAGGGAAGTGGTTTGGAGAACTGGTAACCGTTTCTCCTCAACGAAATCTCCAGTTTCGCACCCACAAGTACAATTGCACAATCACGCGCCCGACGCCGCGCAAGTGGCTTATAAAACTTAACATTTTAAATCACGCACAATGTTAAAGAAAATAAAACTAATACAAGTCCTTTTTCTTCAATTGAAGGACACTTTTTCGGCCAAGAAACACTCGCCTGCCTCTTGTGTTTCTCAAGGACGTTTCTAAAACATTTCAACGCTCTTTATTTGTAACTCAGAAAACTAATACACTGACCTAGTAAATATATCTCTTAATACAGTCTCTATCGACTTACCACTGCCCATACAAGAAGTCCTGATAAATAGGTAATAACTATAAACAGTGTCACGGCTGGCCAACAGGAAATGATATTATTCAACACTGCATTGGGTACGTCATCCTGGGTGTTTGTATTGATAATGTACGCCATCCCAGGTGACTCAACCAGACCATGGTAACCAAACTCTTTAGCAAAGTGAGTCTGATATTTAAATCCGTAGATCGGAAAGAAAAAATCTGTGGGGTTACCAATACTAGACTTGAACGTGCGCAAATCACGAAGTCGTGCAGACGTATTCAGGCCATTGGAATTGAAATCCACGTAAGACTTTCCATGAGATTGACAGGTTTGACAACATGTGACTGCTAGCTTGCTCAAGATTGGTGGAATAAGCCCGCTTGGAATGTTGTCATCTTGTACTTGGACATAAGGTGGAAATTCATACCAGCTCGTAGTGAGGCGCTTATAACAACGGCAGGTCTCTGCAAATGAGATATAAAGTTTGTGTTAATCTATGACCCTCAATAATTAAAACAGTTCTTCTTGTAAGATGATAATGGGGACAAAAAGAAAGGGTGACAAAATGCCTTTAAAGCTTATATGAGCAAACGGCTCAAAAACAATCAACTGATTTTTGCAAGCACAATGTTTCTTCCTAATCATCTCTTTTAAAGACTGTATGCAATAGAGGCCATTTTTAAGTACTCAGAAAAACATGAGCGGACTTCTGTATGGGCGATTAAATAGGTCGCCTTTGGAGCTCATATAGATCGGGCGGGAATATATCATCGTAGTTGTGAAATGGAACCTATGAGTATATATCGGAATAAAAATAATGAACACTAATTAGCTGAACAGTTATCTGTATCAAAAGTTTTTTATACCACTTAATAGTTCATCAACCCAGTTGATTTGTATTAGGATTTACACAAAGGTTCAGGTTACGCAAACAATACTCGGTCACTGATCGACTGATCACAGCTTTGAAAATGAAATAATCAATGAAGTTTACAACTGGAGGTAATGAATGAAAGAATGTTTTTTTGTTCCATGTGGTACCGAGAAATACGTTAAGTTGTACAGAAGGGATAAAATAAATCACTTTTATCGAGTGTTGAATCTCATTTAAGTTTAATCAAATACGTATATTATCGTCGATGACGTCACTAACAAGCATCTTATTAACATAATGCCATTTTTTTTTATTTTTAGCCAGTGCAACCGATATGACAGGATTTAGTTTTAGAACAAATTAAAATGGAAAAAAATATAAATTGGTTCTATTTTTTTAACGAACCAATAGGTTCTGAATCAAATGTCACCTAACCGCAACGTGTATTTCTCATTATTGCGTATTCTTTTCGAATTTATTGTCCTTGGCTCCTGTGCAATGACCGATTCCTGCCAGGCAAATTTTGCATAGCTACGATAAGTATTTAACTGAAGCAAACCTGCATAATCCGTAGCTGCAGGTCCCTCTCCTATAACTGTGTATCCCAGCACATCCACACGATATAAAGTAAATATGTCAAGGTTCTCTAAAACAACAGTCAAAGCAGAGGTGCTAACATTCTTTTCGAGGACTGGCTGGTCTTCAGCTGGTTCCTGGCCAAATGCGACAGCCTGGTACCTGATTTTGTAACCAAGCAAAACTCCATTGATGTGCTGAGGATCGACTGGTTGCCAACTGACGGGAATGGTTGTTAAGGAGACATGACCTTTGGCATTTATGCTACTTGGGGATTTGCTGGGAACTAGGTTCAAAAAAGGTTTTCATTAGTTTCTTGACGCCTTTAGCCTGTTGAAACAATGTTTCCATACAGCGTAGAATTGTAAAAATTGTCAAACACAATTTTAGAAATGTCTAGCTAATATTGTACAACTCCCTCAAGGAAGGAAAGGAAGAAAAAATTGCATCAAATGATAAAGTAAATTACCATTTAAAACAATGTGAGTTATTGTTTTCTCTTGTCCCAGTTCGTCACTATGTCTCTAACATAGGGATTTGTACAGAGTGTTAATGACTAGCTGCAAAGGGCCCATTGGGGCTTTGTGTCTTGAATACTCCTGTGTTGGTATTCCTACTCTAAGCTGAGGGCCGACTTCTTTTCTATTCTGCCGTAGTAGTAATTACCATTAAAGCTTTCACGTTTTCTTACCATCTTGAGATGTGAGAACTGTAAGGATGTTTTCTGGTCCATATCCCACGGACGTAAAGGCGCAAACTCGAACAGAATATTCGGTGAACTTCTTAAGTCCGTCCAAAAGAACCCAGTTAACGAGGAATCGCTCTCTGGTCTTGACCGTGGAATTCGACAGGCCGATTTCTTGGTACTCCACTCTGAAACCGCTTATGATGCCATTCGCAAACTGCGCAAGAACTGAACTCCAGTGGAGAAGAATGGTGGTGGAGGTTGGTGAAGTGTATGTAATGTACAAAGGAGGACGATCGGGGACTGGGGAAAAGAAAATAATACTTGTCAGCCAAACTGGCTGACTGCAACAAATTAGCAAAACAGAAAGAAAGACGAGAAACGCCCTAACCGACAGACAAATGTGTGTTCTATAGAGACACATTAATATATTTTTCACCCTCAAGCTTATACCGGTCATTTTTTTAAGGCACCGAAGACTAATGATATTATTTTTTATATATAAAAAATTTATCCGTTTCTGATTGGCTGAATATAACAACTGATTCGTCTTAGTGAGCAAGCGTTGATTAATTTTTGAAGAAGTCTGCTTTTATTTTACGACTGGCGTCAACGTTAAAATATCCGACACTAGAAAGGGGCAGGCAGGCATCACGTAAAAAGGCACAATGCCTCAGCCGTTATAGCAGTTGCAGAGCCTAAGAAAGGTGGAACCACTGCTTAAAAAACATACCACCCAACCCCGCTGGAAAATTTAGAAAAAAAATAATGTATCTTACTATCCTCCAACGTTCGTACAAACAAGGAAATGCTCTTCAATCCTTGTCTAGTAGTAAAAGCTGTCACCCAAATATGGTACTCGGTATATTTGTGTAAGTTGATAAGTTGGACTTCAGTAACAGATATATCCACAGTGACGTTTCGCAATACGCTCGGGTGGACTGAGCTCCAGGCTTCTTCATAGTAGACTGTGTAACCACGCAGAATTCCCCGAATGTTCGGTAAATCAACTGCATCCCATTTTAGGAATATGGAGGTTGAGGATGT
>BOPM01000722.1:0-12958 GCA_022179025.1 Porites australiensis | reverse complement strand
GTTTGTTTCTTTTGTCTTTTATCTGTTTGGTAATTCATCACTTGTGGACAAGGCAGCTACTAGTGCCAGTCCTTCCTGAGTGCTGAATTTTCAAGATGGCGTCGCTTTGTTATTTTCTAGTTTCATCCTATCGTTCAGCACTTTTTGCTCTTTCAAAATGTAACCTAGGCAGTGTTTCGAGCTTTTTGATATGTCCTCCAGCTGCTGAGCATACTTTACAGCGAAATATGAAAGAAAATTCACGAAGAGGACTTAAAACAAACACGAAGGGATCGGCCTGTTTGCAAGAAAAAGCTTGGAAACTATAACAAATGTGAGTTTTCTAATTTCTTCCTGTTTCAATGGCCCAAAATGATTATTAGTGTTTTGGTTAAATGGATGATAGTAGGCTACAATTTGGCTGTCAGAGTTGTTCTGTCGTTTTAGTTGTGCGCTGCAGATCAATTCAAAAATGCCCGATTTTTTGCTCGTTTGTAGACACTGAGTTTAGGTCAGATAAAATGAGAAAATTTTAGTCTTGTCCGTGGCTACTTAACAAATCTTATGGTTTTAGAAAGTAGTTCTGTGATGTGTTGTATCGCATACAAAAAATAAACTTCGCTCGTTAAATTTGGAGGGTCCTGTGAGTTTCAGAAAATAATGAAAATTTGCTTATAAAAATGGCGTCCGAGGAGGTCGAATAAAGTGATCCTCGTATCTCTAATACAAGAGCAGTGAAGAACCTATATTTGGTATATTTGTCCATTACTCCACCAGACCTATCTATGACGTTAGTATGAACTTATTCTGTTGACCCCCTTCCGTTGACATTTTTAACATTTTGCCCGGTTTTCTCTGACAACCACTCTTAATTTCTCTTTGTCTTACATACAATCGGGAGCATTAATTTGACAAACACAATTACACAAACTACTTATACAGGCAATCATCAACCAAGAGTGAGGTCATTACAGGGAAATCTCATACTTATAAAGAACACCAGAAATAGTTTTTAACATCTGCGCAGAACAGGTTCTTTGAGGCTGTGTTCATTTGTTCACAGAAGAACAAACAAAAAAACAAACAAAAAAACACTTCACTTCAATGAGTTGTACACTTGAGCTGTGATACAGCTTTGCGACTCTGGTCACTGGTTACCCTTTTTTGACAGCTGCCAATTGACCATAACGTGGATGTCCACTATCAAGTTAAACACAGAATGTATAATGTCTTGGACACCTACTAATGTCCAGTCATTGCGAGAAAATCTTGCCCCCTTAGCAGCTAATCAGAGCATACATGCCTACTATTGCAGCCATATAATAATGGATAAATAGTTTGCCCGTGTCTTACAAATAAACTGGGGTATTAATTTGCCTATGTCTAACAAACACACTAGGGCTAATAATGGTTGGTCAGGGGTCAGTAATGATGATGGCCGCATCGTTTGAAGTTGGCTAGTTTAATGTTATTTGTTGTCTTCTTTGTATTTTAATAAATAACAAAACTATAATAGAATAAAGTCAATCTTGATAAAGGGCCATAATTAGTTTTACCATAATGTGCCCTTCACCATTCTTGATTTTCTTACTGAGATTATGTACACGTAGTTTAAATAACCTTTTACTAATTAATTTATTGTGCAACTGATGTATTACCTATAGAATGGACTAAGGGCCAAGTCGCACTAGAGGGCAATTTCAGATTTGTTCTGGACAAATCCGACTTGAAATCGGCCAGTGACAAAAAATTTGTCCGGAAAGCTGCAGTCGCACTTAAGAACAAAATCTGTGAACAACACCATGCGTTTCAGCCCTCAGTTCAGTGAACTAAAAGCTTCTTTACTCCATCTGTCCTGAGCCTTCTTGTTCTCGGCTGACGAAGATGCACGGCGCTAAGAAGATGGGGTTGATGGCGGCATTAAATCTTCGCTGAACCGGAGGGATTCTGGCAACGAATCAGTACTCGTGGTCGAAGAAGATGGGCTGGGATTTCCTCGATCATTAAACATGTAAGGGCCTGGCAAAGGATAGATCCATCCTGGTGGATATTGTGGACATTCGTACTGAAAAAATGGTCGCCCGCGCCGGAATTCATGTTGTTGCGAAATGAGAACGTGATTAATTTTAGAACGAAGTCTACAGCATAGAGACTCTGCTACAAATCACCTATCAAATCATTTCCGAATTAAAACACCCTTGCTATTGTTTTCCAAAATTTGTCTCAATTTGGCCTGCTCCAGAGGTAGTCGACGGCATCTTTGAAGTTTGTCCGTCCGCGACCAAATTTTGTCCTTTGGTGAACAAACCGGTCGCACTTGGTTTTTCATTGTGATGACAGATTTTTGACATAAATAAACAGTTTTGTCCTCTAGTGCGACTTGGCCCTAAATAAAATACAAAAAAATACAAAAAATAAATACCCCTAGGCATTAGTTTGCTTGTTTCTAATAAGTACACCAAGGCATTAAAAATTTGCCTGTGTTCAACAAGCACTAATGGGCATTGTTTGCCTGTGTCTAACAAATATACTGGGGAATTAACTTACCTGTGTTCAACGAATACTGGCGCATTAAGCTATCTGTGTCTAACAAATACACTGGGACATATTAATTTGCCTGTGTCTTAAGAAAACACTGTGGCATTAGTTTGCCTGTGTCTAAACAAATACACTGGGGCATTTAAAATTTCCTTTTGTCTAGCAAATATACTAGGGCATAAGTTCGCCTGTGTCTTACAACAACACTGCAGCCCTAAGTTTGCCTGTGTCTAACAAATACTCTGGGGCATTAATTTGGTTGTGTTTACCAAATATACTGGAGCATTAATTTGCCTGTGTCACTGCTAACCAAATACATTGGGGCATAAATTTACATGTGTCTAACAAAATAATATACTGGGACATTGATTTGCTTGTGTCTCAGGAACAAATATACAGGGGCATTAAATTACTTCTGCGGTCTATCAAATACACTGGAACATTAATTTGCTGTGTTTAACAAGTACACTGCGCAGGCATTAATACATAATTATTAATTTGCCTGTGTGTAACAAATATATTGGGAGGGTATTAATTTGCCGCTTGTGTCTAAAAAATACACTGGGGCATTAAATTGCCTTTTTTTGTAACAAATACCATTAATTTGCCTGTGTTAAACTTATTCAATCCTCAACAATATACTCGTGAGCCAAAAATCTTCACATTATTTAGTTAATTAATTAAGTACAATCTGATGGCATTTTATTACGTTCAGAGTTGCACGCATTTTTAAGTGTTAAGTACTTGATGATTTTTCTCTTTGCCCTCTCCGCAATACTATCGCAGGGAAATTTGCCACACAAACGTGTCAGGATTAAGCCGGATTGTTACTCCTTCAAGGGCTTTGTAGGCTCTTCGCTCCTAATGTGGTTCTTTATTCAGCTCCTACTGTGATTTTGGTATACATGTTTTTACCTAAGCAGTAGGGATCCACATTTCTAAACCCATCTATAAAGCCCCTCATCTTCCCTTCTTTGGTAGTTTTTCTTCCTTTTTTGCTTCCGTTACCCCACAGTCTGACTTCTGGAAGAAGCCAAATGTGAAGAAATCAGCCCAAAGATGGAAGAAAATTCGGAAAGATTATCAGATTTGAAGGCACCTAAGACTTTAAATAATGCGTAAAGCGAGCATGCTAAGAGAAACAAAGGATTCCTAAAAGGTGGAAGGTAGTCATTCAATAAAACGTCACTAATGCATTGTGCTTGGGAATCTAAATTAATTAAAGATTGATGAAAGCTTTAAGAAAGGTACGTTGCAAGGACGATCAGAACGGAGAAGAATATTCGCCACAACTTAAAAACCAGCCACCTTCAATGTTCCGTCATGATTCTCCTCCGTTTTCTCCGAAAAGAGGTGCGCCGGATTTATTTAAAACTTTTGAACTTAAAAGAGTTAAATAAGTGTGTGAACTTGGGAAAGGTTAATTAACTCTCGTAAGTGATGTGAAATGAAGTGTTAAGATTTCTCTCGTTACTGGGTAGACAATGGCGACCTTCAATGGCGTCCACCTTTACTTTTGGGTAGTTAATCCGTAATTCCTTAACCTACATGACTAAAATACCAACAAAGGATACTAATTTAAAATAACACATACAATTGAGTTTGGTTTTGCTTTATGTCGATGATTGGTAAAATAGTGAGGTGTTTCTTTGAACTAAATATCATATTTTATGCCAAATTAAAGCCTGCCCGGTTTCAGGTTTGGTCCAAGAGACTTTCTGAGAATCGTTGACAATTCATTAACTTTGCTTCACACGCATGTCAAGATTTTAGCTCTGCATGCCATCTGTCAGTGTCAGTATGTCATCATAATTCTTATGACTTAATACGAACGAATAAGCCTTATTTTATTGGACATTTTCTCTCATGCAGAGTGAACCTTTTCTCTCAAGGAGTTCAGTACAAATACAGTGTATGAAAATTAAAAAAAATTCGGAGACATATAATTAATGATAGCCTTGTTAAGTCGTTTTCTCTCAAGGTAGGATAGCCACCTTAATAACCAGCGTGACGTTTCTATTTGCCTGCGTTGCAGCCGGCGGCCCACGTATCGTTTAGACCATTGGTGTCGTCAGTACAGGCTGTTTGGTGTCTCTGTGCACGTGACGCAGGCTACGTTTTTATCCTCTCCCGGTTTTATTAAGTTTATGCTCGCACCATACCGGATACCTTTTGCGCCGGCATGAAAACCATAACGGATAGGGCTTGTGTTCACAGCTACTTGTAAGAACGGTGATTTTGGTGTGATTTCTGTAACGGAGTGAAGCTGTGGCGCACAGGATGGACAATCAAATGTCGGTTAGGTGTTCATACATTACAGGATAGCTTTTCGTGTGGGCAAGAAAAGCTATCGAGCTAGTATAGTGTGATCATCGTCTGAGAATGGCAATAGGCAGAAGAAACGTCCAGATCAATATCAGTGCTTTTTTTGGGAACAAATCTTAACCCTGGCTTTATATCATAATCAAACACTATTGACTAAGTCGAAAATAAACAAAGAGCATCGTTTAACAGAATTCGTGCAGAGTAGCGTCCTACACGGACGTTCTTAGGGTTCGTCACCCGTTACTCCCCCACTGTTCATTCACCGAAAAATCATGGCTTGTAAAACGACATTTACTTTCTACACCACAATGTCTAATGGTAATCTTTAGTATCAACAGTTGTAAGGCACTGAATATGCGAACATAATAGACTTAGGACTACCCAGGGTACCAGAGGTTTTCTTCTCGCCTGCGGCGGAATGCCATCGGTGTCGGCAGCAGGTCGATAGATATTCGGTTGAGGGTCGAAGCCACGAGCACTAGAGGTAACTTTAAAGACTTGACCGAAACCGGAAACCGCGCAATAAAGTACAAGTAAACTGTGATGGTCTGTTAGCAAGAGAAACTCGAAAAATATCGTTTATCACCTGAGTAGATAACTCAGCATTAGTCATTTAAGATCCCGACTCCATGATGTAGCCCAGGGGATTTGACATTGATCCGGTGTTAAAACATGGTTAATATTCCCGCCCCCGGGAAAATGTAATGTGTTATAGGCACGGTGTGACTACGGCTCATAGTACTTCCGACCAAATTTTACCTGGCTGTTTTAAGTGTGACCAAGGGCACCAACTCGAGGCTTAACTGGCAAAGTAATGACTACTCGTGAACGTTTTTCTCCAGGTAATCCAGTGTTCCCCTCTTAGCTCTAAAATACCATTTCCCTATATACTTTCTTCTCTTTTCTTTTTGGCAGACCCTTCAGCTGTTTATAGCAATCTTATACACTTTTGTCCCGCACGTTATTCAAGCACTTCAAATAGACTTGGGAATTGAAGTCATACCACTTGCAGGTTTGTATATGCCGAAAAGAAGGTGGGGGCCTACACAAACACTTGGCTTTTTTACCTGAAGATTCTCTTGATGGGAAAAATAGCGCCTCGACACGGTTTAGTCAGAAAATTACATATGCTAACTACTGTGCACCTTTTTTTGCAGTGAAAACCAGTTCCAAAAACTCTTTTTCTGAAGTTTTCCGAGAAAAAAGGATGAGGTGACGAACCTCAAAGATTCGAATTTGGATTTGATCCGAAGCATCCAGCCAGGGGGGGAATTGTTTGGATTTATAGTCATGTTTTCGATTTCCTTAAAGGACACAAAATCCCATTTTGGAATCAGAAATACTGATCTGGACTTTCCCTAAAAAAAGCCCTTGCTTATACGTGCTCTGATACTTGCTCTGGTAGAGTTTACAACTATACAATGGAGATCAAAAGAACTTGGAACAGCTAGAAAATCTTTTCAGATAATTGTTACATTAGGACTTTGCTCCTAATGGCAATTTATTTCTTGGCTTTGGGTTTTTCCTTCCATCCTCCCTTCGCCGCTCCCAGGCAATGAAGTGCTCAAAAAGGGCTCATTTCCACGCTGTCAAGCAGAAAGATCTCTTTTAACCCTGTAAAAGGGGCCGTTTTGGTGAGTAAAATAAAGTCCTATTTTTGCGTCTACCCCCTTAATCAGGGCCAATAGAGTCCAATTACGTAGGGCTGATTTGGACCCAAGGGCTGAAATAGCCTTTTAATGGGGCTGTTTTGGCTCAAATTTTGCTCAAATGGCTCCAGGAGGGGCTGAATCAGACTTTGGCATGCAGGGCTGAATCACTTTGGGGCTGGAACAGATCTTTTAAATTTTCAGTGCACCCATTTCTCTACAAATTCATTTGGGTGCGAGAAGAATGTCCCTAGTTTTGCTAATATTATTGGAAAGGTGTTTTAACACTTAAATTCCATGGTACCTGCATTGTTATAGTCATCTTATCACCTATTTTTTAGATAAAGATTGTGGCTCTTCAGAACATAACGTACTAAGAAGCCCTGGATATCCCGACAAGTATTCGCCTTACAATGACTGCGTTTATCGAGTGTTTATTCAACAGGGGATGGCGATTGAGATATCTTTCATTCATTTTCATTTAGAGCAACAAGGCCTTTGCGGGTAAGCTGACACAGGTCAGGTAAACGCCATATGTTAAAAGATATCACACGCTTTATTACGAACTTTCTCTTGATGTGAAGTATGCATGCCTCATTTGTTGAGTCATTTAAAAGCAGGCTAAACCTTTTGGTGACGGCTGGGGAGTATCGAAACAACCGCTTTTTCACCAATTCCTCTTCTTTGTACTGGATTTCGGCTAATTAACAAAAGAATGGTCAGAAATGCGTTTTGCAACAAAAAAGGCATACTTTACGATTAACAGGACGTAATTAAACAGCCTTTTTGTTTTTCACGCATTTTTTTTTGTTGTTTCTTGCGAATCTATTTCGATCGTTCTCTCTCGCTCTCTTTTTTTTCCTTTACCCTTCTTCTTTATTAGCAGCTTTGTTGCCCACTTTATCGTTTTGCTTTTGCATGGAATTTTGGCTGGCCAACTTTTTAGAAAAGGGACAAATATAATCTTCAAAGAGTAGTAGGTAAACAGCGAAACTGGCAGTGGATTTTTCCTCAAAATGTTACCTTTTTTGTGAGTGTAAGTCTCTGTCAGGTGGAAAGATCTATCTTTGCTGAAGTTGTTGCTTACCAATTTAATAACTTACACTGAAAGCTAAATGGTCCACTCAGCAAAATATGCATCTTTTCAAATGGAACGAAAACGACCAAAGCAGTCGTCAAAGGGTTCATTTGCCTTTGGGCCCGAAAAATACCGGACTTTTCGAGAAAAGTGCCCTAGGTAATTAAAGTGGTTCGTAAAGTATCCGGAAAACTGAGCTGAAGATGAAATGATGAATATATGAATTTCATGTATGAAGAAATAAATACAAAGAAGATCATCGCAGCTGCATCATTATCGTTTTGGTTGTTGTTGTTGTTGTCCTTCACTTTTTTAATGGGTAGTTTTTTCAGGGTCCCGAGTTAATAAGTACTGTATTTATATCATGATTGTGTTTTCACCCTCTTTAACTAAATTTTATTGCAAGCTTTTTTTCATTCATTGCTAAAACTGTAAATGTAAAACAACATTAATCTTTTTCTCATGTTTTTTTAATTTATATTTTTAAAGCGTACAAAGACGGCAAATATTTATCATATTGCGGCGGTAATCAAGTACTACTTTAAATATATTTCTTTTTTTCTCTAAAGTTTCGACAAGGTGACCATAGCCAATGACAGCCACCATATTATTGGCACGTTTTGTGGCGATATGACTGGACACTCTGTTTTTGTTACTGGGATCTATGCAGAAATCATATTCCACACGGATCACAACATACAGAAAAGTGGATTTGAAATGCTATTTAATCCTGTTCCAACTCGTAAGTGGAAGGAAGTACAACTCCAGATAAATTTTCTACTTATGTGGTTCTTTAGGAATGTTTGTGTAGGGATATGCCGCGGGGACACTGCAACCCTTAGCCTGCACCTGTCCTAGTTGCGCTGAATTTTGCTACCCTGAACTAGACTAAACTCCCCAAATTTCTCCGTTTCCTAGGGTCGCTATTTTTCAGAAATTACAGAGGTCGACGCTTTTCTTGCTATTAAAGTGAGTTGAGGATGGATTAGGATTTGCCGATTTCATGCTTTTGGGTGTCAATTCCTGATTTCCCCAGTCTAGACCACCAAAGGATCAGTTTCCTAGAAAATGATACCCTATTCTAAACCCCAAACCCTGATTTCTATATCCCTATCTCATAGCCCTATTTAAGTTGCTTGAAAGTCATACTGACCTCCACAGCAGCACATTCCTATATATCTCATACCTGTATTAATCACAACTATAACAAAATTGTCAAATCTGATTAGCTATCAAGTGTCCTGATTTCAGTACTAATAGGACAGTGTAATAAGACAGTGCACGTCATGCCTTAGTAATTGGACAGTACGCGCCATTGCACGCGCGCACTTTATTGGCTTTTTTCACTTTTTCCACTCTCGGAATTTCTTGTGTTTTAATTTAAAAAAGCCTAGAATATCACAAATTTCGTTATAGTTACCATTAATTGGTAACAGAACTTTGTGTCGTCCAATAATCATACTCTCTCGTGATTAAACAAATCGGACTCCGCTATGCGGTCGTCCGATTTTGCTCATCACTGATGATTACAGACAGAATTGGACTCCACTCAGTCCTATAACCATTACAAATTGTCCTCCTTATTACCCCCTGCTGTCAGATTGTGGATCTCATCATAGTTAGTTAAAAGGGACTGGTTGTGAAGGGCGGCAAAAATTAAAGTGAAAACAATGTTTTATGTTGCTTACTTCCTGACAGCATGCACAATCTCTTGTTTCTGGTTCTGAAATGGTTACTGAGTTTAATTAGTGGTACTTTTGTATTGGTCTGCTCGTGCAAAGTAATAGAAGTACTCAGGGCATAGTTTGCACGTCAAAAAATGAAAGGGTTCCATTACTAATGAACTCTTTACACATACATCAATGATGATGTCATGATCTTAGGATTAACAAGAAGGGATATTCTAGCCCCCATCCCTATGACGTCCACATGGCTTCGTCAGGGGAAGAGAATGGAAGGAGTGACGAATCCCTAAGGAGGGTCAGCAGGGAAGCCTAGATGCGCATGTATCGCCCATGTATAAGGGAATCCAGGACAGTCTTGGATTCTGGACCCAGTTGTTCGAAGGCCGATTAGCGCTAGCCCGGGGTTAAATTTAAATCTGGGTTTCTTTTTCCTTTGATCAAAAGCATTTCTCGGGATAATTTTCTCAATTATTTTTAGAGCATTCAATTAACAAATTGTATGCAAAAAGAATAAACTGAATGTTCCTTTCAGGCTTTCATATCTGGATTCAAAGTTCACGCTAACCCTGGGTTATCTTGACCTAGCTTCGAACAACTCGGCCCTAGACTACAGCCTGTGGATTCCGGAATCCAGGTACCTGGATTCCGGTTTTGTCACTGGAACTTGATTCTGGATTCCAATCGTTAGTGGGATTCCGGATTCCACATGCAAAAATTTTTCGGATTTCGGAATCCGGATTCCCTTACGTAGAGATACCACACATTTGTTAAACTAACTGGACAATGATAATTGTCATTTTTGAAATAATCTCTAAGAACTGGTTTCCTCCATTTTTTCCGCCTCGCCTAACTTGTCTTCTTTTTAATAGCAGTTGTGGCATTTTCATGAACAACCTGATTATAAGAAACAATGGAACCCGGTAAATAGGGTCACCACGGGGACATGCCATAGTGTCCGTATTAAACGCGCTCTCAGAAAAAGCGTCGCGGACCTGTTTTATAGATCTAAAGACTAAAGCAGACATTTTTACGAGGAAACATTGTTTTGACGATCTTTTATTATAGTCTCAGACTATAACTACCTTTCAAGTATTTGTCTTGAAATACAACAATGCCGGCGGGAATCCATGACTTTACTTTGCACTGGCGCGTTTAGTTTGCGACTCAGCTAGGTGGAATGAAACTTAGACACAACGTTTGAAAGGTTATTCGCTGTTTCTGCTAGGCTTTCACTGGTAAGATGTTCAGTTAAAGACATTGTGCAGATAACCAGTGTCCGTAAAACGATCCGTAAGCTCGGTCCCAATTTAGAGTGAGTAAGTTGTATTGCAGACCTATTAAAAATGCCGTTGAAACTAATAATTTATAATCGGATTCTTGATAAGTAAACCGTTTAATTTTAATGTCGAGTTTGTGCAGCTGTCATTTCGTCCTCTGGTTAAGAGAAATAGGGAAGATTAGACCTCAAGTCATTTTTTTTGTGTGTGTGTGTGTGTGATCTACACCCAACGCATTCAGATTGAAGCTTTCTTAAAGTTTTAGGGCCATTTATTTAACAAAACCGCGTTGTAAGCCATTTTCAGTTTGCCGCCGAACTCCTTTCTGTAAACACAATTTATCGTGAACTTTTTGATGAAAGCATATGGCGTAGACTAGATAAGCGTTAGCCGTCTTAAAATAACCCACTAAAAAAGAGATCTGGGGGTGCAAAGATTCCCTAAAACGGCTGCCTAAGTTTAAACTTCGTTTAAATAACCGACCCATAATGTATATCAGCTTTGTGAATATGAACGGTTGAAAAAGCTCGTGGCTTTGAATTATTTAGATTTTTTTAAATAAACACTGGATTGAGGTGAGGTTTCAGTTATATTGTATTGTAGAACTTTGAAAGAAAAAAATGTCAACACAATTTTCTTTGTCATTGCGACTCTAGGGGCTGCAGTAGCACTTTCATTTACAGCATGATGGTGTAAGATTATTATCAACAAAAGCACTGTACGGATTTTTGAGTGCCTTTTTTAGTAGCTGTATTTACTTAGGCTGGTTTCCTGACTGACGTGTTTAATAAAAGAGACGTTACTGAGAACATTTCAAAACTGCGAGGCATAAGAGAGAGTTAAGTACAAAAGATATCCCGCTGTGACTAGGAAGTCAAAGGATTTTATTATCTTGCTTGATAATCTTTCTGGCGTGTTTGTAAATAACTTTTTGCGAGAATTTTGGGACATCGTCTCGTTATACGATCGATGTCGTGAACATTGATATTTCTAGCCAAACAATGATTAAAATTTACTTTCTTTCGTTACCCGCAACTTGCATATGCAACTTGTTCGTGATGATGATTGGTTTCTCAAAAGGAGGTAAGGCTTAACATTTTCTCCGTCAAATACAAAAGGTTTTCTGATACCTTGAAAGAAACCAATATATTAAGATGAGACAACAACTAGAATACAAATGGTTTGTTGTCAAGGGGCTTACCTATGATAAAAGAATGTCACTGTGCAGAAAGTAGGCGAATATGGAAGTTCCACCAAAACGTTTAACAATTTACGAAAGTTTGACAATTTACAAATGATACTCTTGGTTGTATTGTGTAACTTAGCTTAACACACAAACTACAATTATTTAAAGGAATTGATAGGAATCTTTAACAGATAATTATTCAGAGCCCTCGTCCACGAGGGAATTTTGGTGTTCTGACGAGGTTCCCAGTCTCGTACAAAAAATTTACGTAAAGAGTTTAAAAGACCAAAATGTTTAAGACACAAGGATGACTGAAAGCTTTTGTCTGCCTCTGGGATTAAAAGGTACCGCGATATGCATGAACAAGAGTGCTTTTCCGGGAACAAAAACACTTGTTGTTTGGATATTTTTATTAACCTCTGAAATACACTCTCTTTTTCTAGAAGAATATATTTTATAAGAATATCGAGGCTGAAATTTGCGAAATTCTAAGAATATTTCATTAAGAATAAACCCCAGGCTGAGGTTTTGAAGGGGATATAATTTTGTGTGTTCAAAAACTTTAAATACAATACAATTTTATGTTTTCAACTTATTCCGTTCTCTAAACGGCAAAACTCGCCATCAACACGAAAAAACCCGCACTAACTATCATTGATACCCCAGTATATTCTAAAACAGAAATGTCATAAGCTATAATTTAAGAATAATACATGAATGATAAAAAAAAAATTCGGCACAAAAATTCGAATATTCAGCCAGGCCGAAAAAAAAAACAGCATTCTTATAAAGAAACAACAACAACAAAAAGAGTGTGTAAAACAAAGCATCTATATCGCGAATGTCACTCGCGCTTGATTTTTTGCCTGTGTTTGTTCATGTACTTTTCGTGAGGTCAAAACTATTTTGAAACATAGAAATGGAAATAAAATCCAGTAAGTATGCGGCTATTAAGACTCTTAGTTACTGTACGTTGCTTACAGCAGACAGAGATACACAGGTATTAAGGCCAAGTTAATATTTTAAAATGCGGTTATTTTCTGCAAAATTAATTGGCGGTTCGTTAAATGCCTAAAAGCCTTAAGATATTTCTAATCGCATGCCCGAAACTATGATCCTTTTTTGCCGTCTTTTTAAACAAGTTCTTACTGGACAAATATCAGGATTTTCAGTCATTTACACGAACACTTTTTACCACAACGCATTACACATCAGGCGAGAATAGCATTCTTTTCCACCCT
>BOPM01000721.1:166941-187374 GCA_022179025.1 Porites australiensis | reverse complement strand
CATGGGTGTGCCACCTAAAGTGCAGCCTATGTTTGTTAGCTCTACCTAAAGAATCACTGGCTTACACTGTACTTACGGACGTTTGCCTCGCGCTCTCTTCAAAGACAAAAAAGCTATGGTCTGTTTGGCCAAAAATCAAGCTTTGTTTCCCCTAAAAATTTGACACCATATTAGGGCCCCGAAAGACGTTAAAAGTTCCTCCATAACAGAAAAGTGTTTTGCTAGAGTTAACAAACGTTTGGCTTGCATGAGTTTCAATATAAAGGTGCAAAAACTTATCAGCATAATTATAGCACACAAACATTGTCATCAAACTCCTGGCATGTAGCCTGAGTAAGCCAAGCAAATATGAATAAAGCATACAACGAGAAATATTCGTCAAATGGTCTCGTTAAGTAAATTGTGCTTCACTCTGCGAAAGAAATTTATCGCTTGTATCCGTGTTACGCATGGAAAAAGCGAGGAGTCATCGCATGACATTAGGTAACAGAGGTAATACTCACGAGTTTCACGAATTCCAATTCCACGATTTTTCGCCGAGTAACAAATTTAAAACTTCAATTCTTACCTTACGTGGTCGGTTCATTTACCTTACATTTGCCAACACTAATAAACATGAACAAAACGATGAAATCCGGCACTCTTCTTTCAGAAGTAGCCAGCCGCATGAAATAAAATCCACCGATATGCGCTGCATTCTCACTACAAATGTAAACATTTGTCGTGAAGAAAATACGACGAGGAGGAAAAATGCCAGATCTTCGCCTCGGCAATGTATTCCAGCTACCAAGCCGGCGTATCTCCAGAAGGTGGACTCAAAGTGTGACAAACCTTGTAATTTTTAAGGAGCCCTTTGCGCGCAAACTAATTTATTCTGGCGCGAAGTGAAGATTAAGAAAATGTATCTAAAATCTAATACACGACAAGAAAATTTTCGCACTTTCGAGGAGCGCGACATAATAAATGGGATTAAGTCGGATTAGCTGCCCGCGGAGAAAAAATCTCTGCTTGGGATGGTACTTCCAGTAAAAAGCCTCTGTGTCCTCTCATGCTACACTTGTCATCAAGTTATAATAAATGCGTCTCAGTTTTCGCCAGAACAATGAGGCTAGTGTTTATTTACTGCAGACTGGTTCTCAGCAGCACGCACTTTGGGAAACGAGATAATTGAAAATCATTTGCCTATAATGACTCTAGTTGGAAGAAAATATTATCCCTCCCGCCGCCATTTTGTGAAAACGCGGGGCGCAATACGGATACCTTCAGTTTCTTTCACTAGTCTTTCTTGTGATCTATCTGTATATGTATTACATATGTGTAACCACTGCTCGCCTCGACTAGCTAACCTGCTAACTGCGGGCAGTGGATATTGCTTTCTGTAAAATTTGTGATAACTAATAAACAGTTGAGTTGAGTTGAGTTCTTCCAAAGGTGTCAATGCCGTCACAACTAAAATACATTAAGTTTATATCGGAAACGAAAGGACTTGCTGACCAAAGTAAAATTGCTCCTTTCGACGAATAAATTTTTATCGCTTTCTGCGAATTAAGCCGCGAAAATAAAAATGTAAAAAACAAAACCGGATCGAAAAAAATACATGAAATCACGAAAAAACCGCCAGGACGGCATCTTGGGAGAGTCGTGGGGATTTTATTAGATAAGCTTCGAAAATTGTACACAACTGGAACGGTCATATAGAAATTTCTAGCCTTCCTCAAGCTATAGAAAATTCAGATTTTTCAGAGAAAACAGTCGTTGGGTGGCCCTGAATAAATACAAGCTCGCTGTTCCAAAACCTGTACCGAATTTTAAAAAAGAAGCCTCTCTCATAGCGGCAATGTGTTTTTGAACAGCTTGGGTGTGGAGGTGCGGCAATTGACATCCCGTTATGGTTTTCAAGAAAAATCAAAAAGCTTTAATTTAGAGATATGTAATATTTTCACACGGCCTCCTTGTTAAGTATGTTTTTTATTATTATTTTAGTACCTGAACGAAATACCATGTATAAATAACGTTACCCGTTACCTTACCTTACCTCTGTGATGTGCGTAAATGGTTTTAGACAATAGACTTCCTCTGTTTATCAATAGTGTGCTTTAAAACAATGTTTCTAGCGATAAAGAAGTAGTCCAAGTGCTATGCAAATTGTAGCATCACAACGTTTTATAAACAACGTGTTGCTATGTACACCTATATTGTAAAATCTGCCTAAAGAACACTCCGTTACATACACTGCACCAGGAACCTCCTGACTGCACTTATCGGTGCGCCACCTTAAGTGCAGCCTGTGTTTAATAGAAGTCTACCTACAGAAACACTGGATTACACTACACTTATGGGAGTGCCACCTTAAGTGCAGCCTATGTTTGTTAGCAGTCTACCTACAGAAATACTGGGTTACACTACACTTATGGGTGTGCCACCTTAAGTGCAGCCTATGTTTGTTAGCAGTCTGCCTACAGAATCAGTGGGTTACACTACACTCATGGCTGCGCCACCTAAAGTGCAGCCTATGTTTGTTAGCAGTCTACCTACAGAATCACTGGGTTACACTACACTTATGGGTACGCCACCTTAAGGTGCAGCCTATGTTTGTTAGCAGTCTGCCTACAGAATCAGTGGGTTACACTACACTTATGGGTGCGCCACCTTAAGTGCAGCCTATGTTTGTTAGCAGTCTACCTACAGAAACACTGGGTTACACTACACTTATGGGTGCGCCACCTTAAGTGCAACCTTTCTTCATAATACAAGAGTTTTTTTGCTAGGGTAAAACAAGTTTTACTTTCATGAGTTTCAATACAAAGGTGCAAGAAATTATCGGAGCATAATTATAGCACACAAACATTGTCATCTAACTCCTCGCACGTAGCCGGAATAAGCCAAGTAATGAAGCATATAACGATAAATCGTCCTCAAATGGTCTCGATAACTAAATTATACTTAACTTTGCGAAAGAAGCTATTGTTTGTATCCATCGTATTACCCATCGAAAAAGCGAGGGGTCATCGCATTTTATAACAGAGGTAATACTCACGGGTTTCACGAGTTCTATGCACTATTTTTCGCCAAGAAACAAATTTAAAACCTCAATTCTTACCTTAGAGTAGTCCATTCTTTTACCTTGCATTCGACAACAAATTAAAGGCGACTAAAGACATGAAGTCCACCACTCTTCTTTCATAAGTAGCAAGCCGCACGAAGCCACATGAAATAAAATCCACCGATATGCACTGCATTCTCACAACAATTAAAGCAAATGTCGTGCAGTAAAAACGACGAGGACGAAAAGACGCCAGATCTTCGCCTTGGCAATGTATTCCAGCTACCAAGCCGGCGTTTCTCGAAGTGGACAAACCTTGGGATTTTTTTTAGAAGCCTTTTGCGCGCAAACTAATTTATTCTGGCGCGAAATGAAGATTAACAAAATGTATACTGAAAACTAATACACGGCAAGTAAACTTTCGCACTTTCGAGAAGCGCGACATATTAAATGGGATTAAGTCGGATTAGCTGCCTGCGAAGAAAACATCTCTGCGTGGGATTGCACTTAAAGTAAAAGCCATTTGTGTCCCCTCATGGCAATGGTTGCATAAGACCTCATCCAAGGGACGATCGCATTGTTTTTGCCAAAGCACGCATTGGGCATTGACTTGGGATAGGGTCGGTAACACGTTGGAGTCTCGAGGCAACCATCCACTCATTTGACAGACGCGTACTTGAGCACAACCTTCGTGCCAGATACCGCGTTCCTCGTGGAGGTGATCGTGACTCCAATTTTGACCATGATCGTTGGTGGCCATGACGTTGACCGTGGCAATGGGAACACTGGATAACTCCCTGCATCCCTGGCCTTCTAATACGACTATAAGGTAAGAAAACCGGGGCTCTTGGAACAATCGATAGCGACCATTGACGATGAAGACACACACCCGCCATCGTTCTGGGGTGAAATATTGTTGACACCAGCGGGTGACATCGTCCCTTAACTGACAGTAAAGATAAAATTCATGTCGGTTATGATCCGACAAGAAAGGTTCAAAAGGTAAACCGTGCACCATCTTGGTCTGTCGATCCACTCGGGTCTTGGCGTCCGCGGATAAAAGGTCGTACGTCAGTCCAAGTGGTAACGTGTATTTGAACAACACGTGATGATGTCCCGTCCAATCACAAAAAGGCAGTTCCCGAACAATATACTCATCCGGGGAGACAGCGAACCCCTCACTGTAAACCAAGAGACCCAATTCGCGTAAAGACATGATGAAAGCCACTTACCGTAGAACGGAGATGGAACCAACTGATGAGAACAGTCAGGAAACCAACCGTTTTATAGCGGATGGAGTGGGTCCGGATTGGTGGAAAATAAATCACACCATGATCACGGGATGAGGGTTGATAGACAGGTCATGGGTTATACAAGAAACGGGGTTAGAGAGGTTAGATTCATTCGGCAGAGTGAGTAGTCATGGAGCGTCAAGCAACACAACCAGCCGACGTGCCGGCTGGACGCAAACGACGTCGAGCCAGTTACAAAAAGAACGAGGAACAAAAAGCCAAAGAACTAGAGACCAAAGCCACACAACCACCTACTAGTGAACTGGTGGTCACCCTGAATGCGCTGCCCCGAGCTGAGGTACCACTACCACCACCCCAAACCCTGAACGAGTTGATGGATCATACCCTGAAAGACTACCAAGAGGAATGTGTGGAGGAAGGGACGTGGCAACCGGATCCTGCCACAGAAGTGGGTGAATGGAAAGAGCATGACCTAGACCAGATGGAGGCCAAAATGAACGACCTTGTGTACCAAGCGTGCCCGTTTCATCCCCACCAATTCATCCATTGTCTCAACCCCCAAACGGAATTTGGCAGTTTAAGGTACAAGTGCCCCCAAGAGGGGTGTCCCGTGTATTTGTTTGAAGACACCCATGACATCATGCTGCAAAAACTGAAAGAAGACACCCATCCCCAATTGCGAGCCAAATTGCAACGAGGGTTGCTGAAGTGCAAATGCGCGTTTACCGCCAAGATTAAGTTGAGTCGCACGACTAAGAATTACAACAAAGTATTTTTGAGCTGTGGTAGCTTTCTCCCTGGACAAGAACTCTTTGGCTATTTTCAATGGCTCCATGGTCCGCTGTGATGTCCCAGAGACCAAGCGCAACCGTCCCTGAGTCGAGGGTCAAAGAAACACCCGTCCCCCTCCTGAAAAACAAACACTGTCTGGACACCGGTAGGGAACAAATCGATGCGCCCACGCCCCGGCCAACGCTGTATGGGACCCGTGGCACCACTGGCTGGACATCCATGACTGATCAACAGTGGTTGAACCAGTTTTCTTAATTGGCCGAAGCCCAGAGAAGGGAGAGTGAGAGGAGGTATTATTTGCATAAAAAGTATGGTAGCATGACCTTGTTATGAAAAAAACAATGTATGTGTGAAAAAAAAAAAATGTTAAAGAAAGAGAATTGAAATGATCTTGTGTCAGTTTCTCCATGTCGTTGCCACGCGCTTACGAGGATCCCAATGATCCCGGGGCCTTTGGTGGGGTAAACCCGTTTGCCAAAGCCGATCAATTGAAAACCCCGCAAGCGCAACAGATTCTCCAATCCGTGCTCAGTTATGCACTACACAAACCCCGACGGACCCGCTTCCCTACCACACCCACCCTGGTATTTGACCGAGACGAACAATGGCAGATGGATTTGGTGGACATGCAAAAAATGGAATAAGGGCAACAAATATTTGTTGACCGTGATCGATGCCCTGTCCAAATATGCCTGGGCGGTTCCTATCAAATCCAAAAGCCCTCAAGAAATGATACGAGGGTTCGAAGGGATTCGCCGACAAGCCTCGCCACGGCAGCCACTCGGCGTGCAGACGTATCAAGGCAAATAATTTTTCAATACAGGGCTCCCAGCGTGGTTCAAGAAACACGGCTGACATCATTTTTCGACATATGGGGATAGTAAGGCCTCCGTGGTGGAACGATGGCATCGCACCTTGAAACAACGGATGTACCGCTACTTTACAGCCCACAATACGTCACGGTACGTGGACGTGTTGCAACCGCTGGTCCACAAGTACAATCAATCCTATCATCGGAGTATTAACCTGAGATCAGGACCAATTTTAGCGGTTCTCATACATTCTCTCTAAGGGCTACCGCTAAAATTGTGCCTGATACAAACTCTCTAACGTTTGAGCTCGTTACGGCCAGATTTTGGCCGTAACGCTGACTGGCTGTTAGAACAATGCCGCAAGATCTGATTGGCTGTCGGAAACGCCGGAAGTTGAAAGCGCTTATTTCTCGCCTAGTTGTAATCGTGAATGATCCGCCGTCGACGGAGAGAAGGATCGATTTTGCTGTCTTTTTTGTTTTATGGTCTTACGGTAGGAAAATATGTCCTAATATGTGCCATGAAAATTCAGAAAATTCATATGGTTGTTCATATCTTCTCAGGATGTGCTTTAGTTACGGAACTAATGTGAGTGTATCGCGGAGTTGAATGCCTCTGCAAGTTGTTGACCGCTAACAAGGTGCCTTTTGATTTACCAACAAACGAGTGCAAATCAAAATACTGTCCATCTTAAAACTGGCTTCATTTGAAAGTTTGGCCGGGAATGACTTCTATGGATGGGGTACGCAAGCGGAGGCTCACTGCGAAAGAAACCTCAATCGCCAACTGTGAAGTATTAGACGAAAAATATCGCATCGCTGTTCAAGGAGTTTTTGTAGGCATTATTATAAAAGCTGGTGGCGCTAGTCTTAAGGTAACAAACTTGTTGTTTGCCTTCGCTTTTTGTAAGAAATAAACCAGGAAAACTGGTGTCCTCGCTCGTTGGCTGTTTGCTGTTTGTTTATTTCGATTAATAAATTTAGCCAGCTTTTTAGACCTGCAGTAAAACAACAACACAACTAAGGAGAACTACAAAGTGTGTTTGTAATATTTTTTTTTTGTTTTGTTTATAGGTCAGCTGAGTATGCAGTTAGTGACAGATAATATTTACCTGGATTTGCTAAAAATATATTTTTTTTCGACGTTTGCTTCTCTAGTAAATTCACAAATACTATTGCAAGTGTACGCACAGGACTAAATCAGCTGCATTAATACACTTGAGAACTCGTTTGGTTTGTTCTGAAATAATTTAATTTATATATCCTTTGAAAAAGTTTCTTCAAACTTTTTAAAGACTTATGTACTGGAAATCGGGAAAAATTGCCGAGGAAAATATTAAGGCAACAGAAAAATAGAAATTTCAGTATTTTGAATTCGAGCGCGCCCATCCAAAATAATAAAACTAGTAGAACATCGTGTCGCCGTCTTTTCGAGAACTTTTTACCTTCTACCCCAACAGAAATAACCTTTGAGATCTCCTTTAATCTCGCAAGGAGTTAAATGTGATTGTGCTGACTGTTTTATTTTTATCTGAAAAAAATTAACAGATAAAAGCTATTTTTAAAGTCAGCCAGTCTGCATTTTTCCCACGCATGAAAAATTTGTATACTGGAAAAACAGACAACGGAAGTAATTTTGGTTGGCTGATTCGGCAAATGTCAATCAATCAAAAAAGTGGGCGGCAGACGTTTCGTAGGAGGTTTGTATCAGGCTCTGTTTTCGTTTCGCCTTGCCCACCGGAATGTTATTACAAATCGAAACCAAAATTGAGCCTGATCTCGGGTTATCGGAGTATTGGGATGGCCCCGCACCAAGTCACAGAAAAAACAGTGCCCGGGGTCTGGGACAAACTCTACGGCCAGCGCTTGGACCAAAAGACGACACCCCAACCCCTCCCCCCCTCCTCCAGCCCAAATGTCAAGTGGAAGATCGCGTACGACTCGACAAGAAACATCGGCCCTTCAAAAAAGGCTATTTACCGGGATGGACAGAAGAAGTGCTTGTGGTCACGCACATACGTCGTCATCCAGTAGTCACCTATGGACTCATTGAATGGGACGGCACGCCTATAAAAGGCACGTGCAAGTTACAGTCTACCCAACACGAATGAGGCAGAGATCATGGCTATAATAGGACCAGAACCCTCAGACGATCATCCTTCTCATCATGAGTGACATCCAACGCTTAACGCTCATCAGCGATCCGACCAACGAGTTTCCCAAAAATTGCAACAAGGAAGTAGCCAAACAAAGACGAGCCCAAGTCAACAGGATGGCTGGGGTCGCATTTGGTCAACAAGCCCTTCGTTCTTACACTGCTGCCAAAAAGAAACAACGCCGACGCGCCAGTCGTCATCCGGCCATGCGAAAGAAGAAACCGGGCCAAAAAAACCTGCCTGACCCTGATGGAATTGGCGCGAGCCTTTTCCCACATTGCTCAGCAGGTGTGTTTTCATCCCAAACAATCGACCTTTAATTCAGTGGGGCGTGTCAATCGCAGCAAACGGAAAGTGGCCCAGTGGCTATAAAAGGACTGCGAACCCTCAGACGATCATCCTTCTTATCATGAGTGACACCCAACGCTTAACACTCATCAGCGATTCGACCAACAAGTTTCCCAAAAATGCCAACATGACGGGCTTTGCTCACCAAAAAAAATTATGCAAATTAGGCTAAGGGTAGATTGAATCTACCCATGGCTTATGATTAACTGAAACGGGAGATCACAATTCGCGCCTTCATACGACTGAGGTGTTACTTTGGAATCCTCGGTAATTACTTTTTTCGCACTTGCCGGCATCCAAAAACACCCGGCGTGGGAATCACGAGACGTGTAAATAAGACATTTCTTGACATAATTAAAAAGGTTTTCCAGATACGGACGCGCATTTGTTGGCTTTACTCGCGTGGAGATACACGTCAACTGTTACTTCTCACGCGAAATAGTATTCAAGGCATGGCGCTACTGTAAAAAAAAACCGCTCTTTCTTGATCGCAGAAGCATAATTATAGAAGGCTATAGCAAGAGAAATAACTATCACTCAAATGGGATAATCGAAGATCAAGAACCAAACCTTAACGAGAGCGGGGTTTATATCTGTTACTAAAGAGAAATTGAAAATGAAACATAAACCCTTTGCCGACTCAGAAAATATTACGAGAAGCTAAGGTTTACCACCCGAGAAACATTTTAATGACGGCCTAAATCTATTCTTACGGGAGGAATGAAATTATTTGCAATTATGTCGATCGAACAGTATACTATCTTCTGTCTATTACTGTGTAGTCGGCAGGAACATTACACAAAACGGCGTCAGCAACGAGGTTCGATGTGATAAATTAAGTACATTTACTTACCTGTGATAAATTAATGTTTACTCAATGAGAATGATTTAATCCCAGAGAAACTACGATTCCCGAAACAGGAACATTTGGAATTCTTGGACATCAGTAACTACAACCGACTTATAACAGCTTCATTTTAATAGCGACTTGATTCTATAATAATAAACCGTGAGATCTAACGCAAAGCACAGGCACGGCGAAGGGAAGGCAACCAGAGGGTTTGCAGTAATCTCGGGAAGTTAACCCTAAGATTCTATCTTGCTAAAGTAATGCTTTGATTTATTTAACGTACGATAATTGACTCGGTTGTGTTTTACAAACACATTTTTTTGCAACCCAAGCTTCTTCATGAAGCCAGAGAAGGGAATTTTTTGCCGTCGATTTTCATTGACAAAAAAGTCACAAAATCATTTGTAAGAACTAATAGACATGTGAGTGTTATAACTTTTCATTTGACGTTTTACAGTACGGATAGCTCGGTAACAAGCGGCAAGATAAGTTCGTTTTTACATACATATATTAGCATTGTTTGAAATTAACGAATAATACTAATAATAAAAACGTTTTGATGGTGTTATCATGCTTTTGGTTAAAACAATTTTGTCACAATTGTTTGATGTAACTAAAGTAAATTCTATGTGAATTTCTGAAAGAAAACTAAAGCAAATCAGTGTACACTCCATCACCTGCTGCAAATTATAGCCCTGTGTCAAAGAAAAATAGTTTTAAATCACTCAATAATGATGTTGATAATAATAGCAATAAACAATAATAATAATAATCCGAAACAGAACCAGTTAGTACAAAATGAAAATGATGAAAAATTAGGTCCTGTCATCAGATAACAACAGTCCACAAATGAACTGACTACCCAAGAGAAACAGAACCAGTTAGTACAAAATGAAAACTGTGATGAAAATTAGGTTCTGTCATCAGATAACAACAGCCCATAAATGAACTGACTACCCAAGAGAAACAAAACCAGTTAGTACAAAATAAGCATGATAAAAATTAGATTTTGCCATTAGATAACAAAAGCCCATAAATAAACTGACTACCGAAGAGAAACAGAATAATAAAGCTAAATGATTTCTTTAAATTGAAGTGACCAGAAAACAGAAATACCTCACTGTATTGGGAATAATTTGACTAAAAACAAACTTACCTCAAGTCTAATATCACTAATATGTAACTTAAGTCCGTAACAGAATTTACAAGGCCATCCGGTGGAATGATATTCTGGCGAAGAACATCAGTGATCAAACGAACGTGGAAGCGACGTACACAGTAGCTGGCATCATGTTGAATTCCACTTCGGCATAGGCCGATTTGGCGGGTTCAAGTTCCCGCGTTGCCACGTCTTTCGTCAGGAAATCTCCTAAATACTTCATTTTTGGAGAAACCCGTCGGCCGGACTCCACATATTTCTTTTTTGAGTGCATGCCAATGCTTTTGGGGGTTGTAACCCTCGACAGACTCGAAATGGGAAACGAAGACTCATACCGTCGACGGTCGCCTTCACTTCAAATGGTTTCGAAATCAAAACCACAGCGCTTTTGAACTTTGAAAGTCTAAGGTAGAATATTAATTAATTAGTAAGAATTTAACTCGGTTACATCGCATGATCGCTGCCTGACCCTCAAAAACAAAAAAAATCGTACATGTACGCTGCCGTCCATTCATTTGAGCGGCACTGGAAACAAGTTTTTGCGGCGCTTTGTCACACATTTCCACATGAAATACGGGTCGCTCCTTCAAAAATTTTATCAAAGTGACAAAGGAAATATAAAATGCTTTAACGTAATGTCTTTTAAGCCTGGCGTGCCCCGTCCAAATCACCGGCAGTCCGATCTGGATTTGTTTATCATGTAAATTACTTTCTACGGGTAGATGACGCGAGCTTTTATTTTTAAGATACATTTCGAATGATCAAAATCTTTTTCATTTTAAACAGAAAGGTCACGCCGCAATAAAACGGTTGCGTGGGATGCTGGCTCCTCGCCTTGCCTCGCGCTCAAATGACGCGTCTCTCGCGAATACTTGGTGTCTGGTTTACTTATTATGTTTCGGTCTTAATTAATTTTATGACACCAAGCAAACACCTCTCTATCGCGTACCAGGGCATCAATTTCCGGCGCCTGCTGAGATTTTTTTTCTTGAGCAAAGCTCCTCATGACAGTTTCAAGGTACGATTACCCGAACGTCTCTCCTTACCGGACGATCGTTGGTATGCCCGTTGATGTCCTTGACCGTAACGGATCACGAACAGAGCGATGGCGTGATCGCGCCGAACCCTCGTAGGAATGTCATTCAATTTAGCGTGACGTACTTAGTATCAACGGGTCAGCTTCAAGACCAAGGAGTACATTGTGGAATTGGAAGAAATCATGAGTTTGAAACAGCCTGTGACGTCTGGCAGCCTGTTTTGGAAACGAGTAATGCAAGAAGTGCACAACACAATCATGGTTAACCTCATGTATGAACAAGACTACGCCTTGACGTTTGATGGGAATGAACAACCCCTTGTCAGTGTGAAAAAGAACTGGATGCCCACCATGACCTGGAAAGAAGATGCCTTGATTTTGCATGCTGTAGCTAAATGAGAGTTGCTGAATGGCAACAAGACTAAGGCCCTGACGGCGTTTTCCATCGATCTGGGTGTGGCTGAAAAGTTTGGGCTGATCGACCAACCCCAAGGAGTGGTGGGGTATGTGCTGGGACCCAAGCTGCAATTCACCCTCCACTCCGTGACCTATGATGACAAAAAAAAAAAAAAGGAAGATCCATCGCATCGATCGGACACGTACTGGAATGGAGAGCATTATGCGGAACACAACCGACAGATCTGGTGAGGGAGGTGATGGATCAAGTGTTTCAAGTGAAAAACAAGAGGCTTCATCTGTCCAGAATGGTGGAATGGCAATTCAAAAATCTCAGCGCCTCCTTTGAAAAGTTAGTGGGTACGAGCAAACGCACAGTGATGGTGTATTCGGATCTGGTGGAATCCACCGTGGTGGGTAGTGGCAAATTTCCCCTGTTGCGTGAAAGTGCAGTTATTGAGAACAGGTGATGGTCAAAGTACCATGGAACCCCTGCATCACCAAAGGATCAAAGTCCGAGGGAATCAACTGGATATTGTGGAAGTACAGATTACCACACCCCACAGATCCCTGGCCATCTTACCGCCTGGGAAAACCATCGTGACCATTGGACTCAAACAGCTATAAAAACGAAAACGCCACCCTGGTCGAGAACACAAACGGAGCAGAGATGCGAGGAGGGAGTTTAACGCGCTACAACACGCCCGTGGTCACGACCTAGGAGGGCAAAGGTTTGGTCGAAGACTTGATCAAAATAGCCGGTCCCCTGATCGCGCAGCAAGCCCAGGCAGGACTCCACGATATCCAACGAGGACAGAGTTTGGCCGACACCTGGTTCAATCGAGGAGCGCAACTCAAACTCGGCTTGAAACGCAAAGCCCCCGCCCTGGCCTGGACGGTCGCGAAAAACCAAGCCAAACGAACTGCTAAAAACACCTGTCAAAGAGCCACCCAACGCGTACGGGATATTTTTGGTCTGTGAACCATGGTACGCATTGGAGGATTTCTCAAAACGCAAAAATCGCATTCGACGTCACCGAGCCCGAGGCCGGTTCATCTCGCCGTATCAAATTGGTGGGACCATCTTTGGCAAGTCCCCTATGGCACGCTATCCCTTGATGTACACGTCCTCCCGATTATTGGACCCCCACTCAATGATGATTAAAAACTTGAAGCACCGCCGAAGGATGAAAGGTGGGACCATCTTTGGCAAGTTGGAGCGAATGCGCTATCCGTTGATGTACCCGTCCTCCCGGGTGAACCCCCAATGGATGATCACGATGGCCTGACGCCGAAACGCTATAAAAAGGAAACGCCGTTAAACACCTTCACTATCATTGTGGACTTGGGGCTGAAAAACCATGTCGCTCAATTTGTTTGATGTGCCTGATGTGCCTGATGGATTAGCGGTACGAAGCCTCACGGGATGAGGCGTTTCAACCCGCCCTGACAGGCACGCGACCCATCACGTTTTCCATCCCGGCTTCGGACGACTATTACGATCTCAACGAACTTTGTTTTCAAGTCAAAGTACGTCTGACCGATCCTGCTGCTGAGTATCAAGGATTGAAAGGCAACGTGGCCAACTCCGATGGCAACAATACCAGAAACACCTACTGTGTCAACAATTTTGGTCACACCATCTTTGGAGATATTAACCTGAGGATGAATGGGGTGCTCATGACCGAACAGAGTAATACCTACCATTACAAAGCCTACGTGGAAACCTCACTGAATTGCAACCGAGAAGAAGGAGCCACCAAGTTGGCCCCTCAAGGCTGGGTCAATCAACTCAATGTGATTGATGAAATGAGAGCGACAGGCGCCAATTCAGATACACCCACCAATGCGAACTGGAGTGGAAATGCAGAATTGCGAGCTTTGACCAGCCGGTGGCTGAGCGAGAGTTGGCACACCTTCATCATCCGCCCTCATTTGCCACCCCTCAAGACGGGTAAATGTTTGGTGCCTGGTGTCCAGTCGGACTTTGAACTGTTCCTGAACCCCAACTCTATCTACTTGATGGGCACCCGTAACAAAGGGACCTTGAACGACAAAAAATTTCCTGCCATCCGTAATGAGGACATGAAAGTCACCTTGCTGATGAGAAAAGTGACCTTGATTGCCAGTGTCTATGTCTGCAAAAAGAAAGACAAATGCCGAAAAAAGATCGTGCGCTACCCCGTGGTTCGAAGTGAAATCTGCACCTTTTCCTTCGATGGCAGAACCACCCAGTGGGAACAAGACAATGTGTTTGTGGGTCGCCTTCCCAATCGAGTGATGGTGGGTTTGCTGCATTCGGATGCCTTCAATGGAGACCTACAAAGATACCCCTATGCCTTTGAAAAGTTTGGGGTCACCCAAGTACGACAGACTTTGAATGGAGAAGAATATCCTTACAGAACCCTAGAACTGACAGGGGATTAAGCCTATGAAGATTTGCTGGGATACGATCGGTTCCTGATGGCTATGGGTGCTTACTTTGAAGACAGGATTCCTATGCTGTTGCCAGTGACTGGGGACAGGGGAACAACTGCACGTTGTTTTTGTTCAACCATGTGCCCAGTGGAAAAGCTGATGACTCCCAGTATCGCAAACTCCGTCAATCGGGCAATGTGCGACTGGTGATTGACTTCAGAGCGGCCGTCAATCACAACATCACCGTGTTGCTGTGGAGCGAGTATGAAAACGTCTATGAGATCAATCATTTGGGAGGTATAAAGTACAACATCAACGGCTGAACAGTCCTCAGAATTCAGAAGAAGCCAGCCATGGAGTTTGTAGCGCTCAGCGATACTGTGTTGCGGGCCTTGGCCTCAGACGATCCTCAATTACGGCGCGTGTTTCAAGGCGTGTACCAAGCTGACAAACTACCCCGATCACCCACCAATACCGTACGAGCGGTTCACATTGTCAACACCGATAAAGCGGGAGAACCCGGACAACATTGGTTGGGGCTGTGGACACAACAAAACAAGTGCGAGATCTTTGACAGTTATGGTCTACCCCTGCACGTGTATAAAGACCTGGATTTGCACCACTTGTTGAGTCAATGGAAGTACCTGACCCGCAGTGACATCACCTTACAAGCCATGGACAATCAGACCTGTGGGCATTATGCGTTATTTTTCCTGAAAGCCAAAGCTCAAGGACAGACTTATCAGGACTTTTTGGGACGTTGGAGTACCGATAATTTAGTATTGAATGATCATAAAAAGGGAACAAGACTTGAAACGGGTGATTAAACGTGAATTACAAGATGAAGTGGATGCCCGACCGGATGGGCAAAGTAATGTGAGCCAACAGGCCTTTATCATTTGTGACCAATGTTCATGATGTAAAAATAAATGACATGATACACTTGTTAATCATGTTGTGTGTGGCTGATCATCGCCATAAAAAAGGCACGTCCCTTAGCAGGGGGCCTCATTTTTCACCATGATTACGTGTGGCGATGTGCAACGCGTGATCGATGCGTTTATTCTGGAAGAAACCCTGTATTGGTAGTTACATCCGATCGAACGGGTCCAAACCGTCCGAGGCATTGATGCTTGGGATGGCCATCATTGCACGTTGGCCCAACAGTTGGCTCAAGACGGAGAATGGGTGTCCTTCAAAGCGTACATGGACACCATGGGTGAAACGTATTTAAGGGATTATATGGAACATCTCGTTCAGTCAGCGTCCCCTAGATTGTACCACGACTATTGGACGACATGCCCAGAAGAAGAAGACCCTCGAGAACACTGTCCTCCCGACGACCAGGCTTTCGTTAAAACGAGCGAGGAATCATGAGCGTGCTGGCCAAAGCGGCCAAAATCGGTTATAAATTGAGACGCGATAAACGATGTAAACGAATGGGAGCTAAAGGTGCCGCGGGTCATTACAGACGTCTACCTCGACCGCGGGAAAGATGATACGCCAACCCAGTGTTGTGATCATTGCCAAACCCTCGGGCAGCGGCAAGAACGACTTGGTGGAACAATGGTTACGGTATCTGAGCGTGTTTCAAGTCAAACCCAAAACCATGGTGTACGCGTATGACCGATGGCAACCCATGTTCGATTGGAATTCGATTTCATCTCGGGTTACCGGACCCTAGTCATATGACGAAATCGTTTGGCCTTACGCGAGGGGGTGTGTTGGTCTTGGACGATCTGATGGAAGAGGGAGGACAGGACAAACGCGTGTTGGATTTGTTCACCAAAGATTCCCGCAAGATTTATTTCCACCTGGCAAATTCTCCAAGACGATTAATCGCAATGCCCATTACATTGTGACCTTCAAAAACCCACGGGATCAAACGGGATAGGGACAATTTTACTTCAAGTCTTTTCGAGCCGTTGGCGTCAAATCTTGCGCCTATTTAAACGCGTTACGTCGCGCCCTTTTGGATATCTGATGTTGGATGTCCGTCCTGCCTCGGATGATCGCTACCGATTGGGGAGTCATTTAACGGCCCGAGAAGGTCAAGCGGAAGTCCATACCTTGCCCGTGGATGTCCCAACCGTTCGAAAACTCGCTGCAACGAGAAGGCGAACGTCAACGCAGGCAAAGAGAAGGCGGACAACAAACTGATTTATCGGCCCGCATGGATAAACCGACCCTGTATCCGGCAGGTGTGGGTTCACCCTCAGCACCCCCCTTGGGTACTCGCTTAACGGACTTGGTCACAGAACTAACCGGACCGGTCGATCGAGCCCAATTGGATCAAGAGATTGAGAATTTTAACATCTCGTACCCGGTCAATGTGGAAGATGCGTTTAATCCGTTCAGTCTACCGCCCATGGCAGGCGTGGGTACCGCACTGGCGACCACACCACAACCCGTCACGACCTCCACCCAAACATGACCCGTCACGTCCACCAGAACCACCACCGTGCCTACGACCACCAGCCGACCACGACCTGTCAAGTCCACCAGAACACTTCCTGTCACCGCCTCCACCACGACCTGTCGCGGAGTTCCTCGGAGAACTGAAAACTGCAATAGCTAGGAGGCCTGGCTTCAAAGGAGACTTGGCTACTCAGTAAAAAGATGGAAACTGTGACTGCAAAACGTGGTTGAAGCAAACATTGACTGAGATTCGTTTAATTTCTTGTAGTGTTAACAAAAGTTTATTTCAAAAGTTTAGTAGTCGCATCCTTGGCGACACGTGGTAGCAGAGCGAGGTTGTAAACCGTTTGTACGTGGAACTTGAGCGGATGTATCCGTCAGCGTTTAGGTCCGACGAAGAAGCGACTGAAAGATCGAATTAAACAAACTCAAGCCTTCCTCCAATACGATGTTACTCTGGATGAAAGTGAGAACAAAGCCAATCAGTTACTCCTCAAGTTGGAAGGAAACCTCAAATCTTATAAAGATTTACTGGAACAGCTACAAGAATCATCCAAGGAAGACGAGGCTAAAAGCCAGCGACTGGAAAATGAAATGAAGGAGTTCAGTACTGTCGAGCTTGATGGAGACGAGGCTATTTGCGATCTTAAAACACTTCTGATAAATATTGCTAAACGAAAACAAGAGACAACTGAAAAGGAAGAAAAACAGAGGGAAAGAGCTCATGAAAGAGAACTTCAAATGGAAAAATTTCAACAAGAAAAGGACCTTCACCTTGCAAACCTTAATCAAGAGAAAAAGATTCAGATGGAAAAGATGAAGTTGGAATTGGAAATTTTGAAGCAGAATGAAACAGACAAGCAGCGTGAACATGAACTAAAAAAATTGGAGGTGGAACCGGAAGCTAAAAGTAAGTTGGCTCAAGCTGAAAAGGAAATGGAGCTCAAAAGAACAACTGCACATATAGAACTTAAGATGAAAACAGAAATGGAACAAAAACGTCTTGAACTGGAAAAACAGTTTGGTGTTCCAATTACTCGTCACACTCCCACAATCAAGCTTCCCAAACTGGAACTTCAAAAATTCAATGGAAATATTCTGAAGTGGCAAGAATTTTGGGACTCTTTTGAAGCCTCCATTCACAAGAATCCAAACTTTCAGCCTGTGGACAAGTTCAACTATTTAAGAGCTAAATTAGAAGGAGATGCAAGTGTAGTTATCTCTGGTCTGGAACTAACTAACACCAACTACGAACTCATGATGGATGCTCACTACTCGGCGTTAATGGATCTTCCTGTCTCTTTAATTAACACTGCCAAACTTCCTGAAACTTATGACATGATTGAGAAGCATCTTCGTTCTCTTAAAGCCCTTGGTGAAATTGTGGACCAGCCACATTTTGTTTTCCTCATTAAGTCAAAGCTGCCAAAGACAGTGATATCCTGGATGGAAGAGTACAAGGACATGGAGGAGAAGTGGACAGTGGAAAGTATCCGAAAGGCTTTGAAGCGGTATATTTGTGCTCAAGAGGTTGGAGAACGTCAAACACAATTGATTCAAAGCCCCGAAAGTCAGGATACCACAGCGAAGTCTCAAAAACTGCTTTATTTGCTTGAAGCCAAATCATGTACTGAAAGACTGCCATGTTTTCATTGCCATAAAGCTGGAAGTCATCACAGGAGTCTTTGTCCTAAAAGGTTTTCTTCTAATGAAGAAAATGAAACTTTGACTATGTTTATTGACCCCAAAATGGCACCGGAAACTGAAAGTTCACTACTGGTTTCCGGCAAACAAGTTCTGATGCAGACTGCACTGGCAGATAATGTGAGCCTCAAGACGTCAAAGAAACAGTCTACTCGACTCTTGCTAGATTGTGGAAGCCAGAGAACCTACATAAGTGAGGATTTAGTGAATAAACTCCAACTGATATCTGATATCTGATAACTGAAATCTTGACTGTCTTCACATTTGGCTCCACAAAGCCCAAGGAAATGAAGACTCCAGTGGTTGAGTTTGGTTTGAGATTAAAGAATGGACAGACAGTGGACATTCAAGCAAATGCTGTTCCAAAGATCACTGGGATGATTCAAAGGGCTCCTATTTATTTCTATGCAGTTTGAATTCCTTGCAAAGGAGTATCAGCTTGCTGAGACTCTCCCAAATGAACTGGAGATGTCAATATGGAATTGTTGACTGGAAATGATTACTACAGTGATTTGATTTTGCCAGAGAGGAAAAAGGTGATTCCTGGACTCTACTTCCTTGGATCTCATTTGGGTTGGACCCTCTCTGGTAGACTGCCAACTGAAGAAAAGAAAGCAGCGGAAGTTTCAATGTTCCTTATGACTGGAAATTCCAGTCAGCAATATCAGCAATCCTTCGTTGCTCCTCTGGAGAACATAAATGACTTTGTGAAACCAAACTTAGACGAGTTTTGGAAATTGGAAACTATTGGAATCAAGGAGCCAATCAACGATTGTGATGATGATCTAGCCATTCAAAACTTCCACGACACTGTTAGGAAGACAAATGGGCGATACGAAGTTACTTGGCCATGGAAAGAAGAAAACCCTCAGCTCGCAGACAACTACCAGTTGGCTGTTTGTAGACTTAACTCAACTGGGATATCGTGTGGCCTCTATCAAAAAATCGACAAGCCCAACATCCGAAAGAGAGGGGCAGCAGTAGCCAAACAAATAAGGCAAAAGTCTGGCCAAAAAAGCCTTGGAGTGGAAAACATGGAAAACACCGTGAAGGGACTGACCCAGAGAAGCCATGCTGCGCCTCGATCCCGGCAACGATGACGATGATCGCAACGCGGGGCAAGTTATTTGATGTTCAAAAGTTATTGACCAGGACGGGGATGGAGTTTCATTGGCCCGGTTATCAGTACCTGGGACCTGGGACCTATTTGGAAAAACGACTGGCCCGCGGTGATCCAGGCATCAACCGGTTAGACAGGATTGCCAAAGCCCATGACATTGACTATGGCAAGGCCAAGGACTTGAAAGACAAATGGGCCGCCGATCGCCCAACGGAACGTATTGTTAAAAACTCACAACAGGCCAGAGCCCCGATTTTAGTGCGCGCAGGAGGAGGCCTAATCTCCACAGCAACCACCGCAGATCGGTTTCCAATAACAGACAAGCGTTACTTTCGTAATTAGTTTTAAGCATTCCTCCAGACACCTTTGGAGAGCGCCGGAGACATTGCCTGTCAAGGAACTTTGTACTTCTGATTAAATGAACCAGACATCTCAAGGAAACGCGAAATTTGATCAGACTATTTGGGATTATAAATTCATTTCTCGGTCAAAGTCGATCTTCGCGGCTGGCCGCGGCTTCGCAATTGATAACTACAGTTTTCGCGCCGAATTTGGATTCAAATAGGCTTGATACGCTTTCAGTGGCTTTTCAAGTGCTTTCTTTTAAGAAAATAGTGCTTTGATGGCTTATTTAAGTTCTTTCAAGAGTAGTATGCCGTGTCAACATTGGTGACCTTCGAAGCGAAAACAGCGAGTCGGCGTATCAAGTTTTTACTGTGGAGCCGCAAGTAGGAATACACTCTCTGCTGGCACATCTTTCTCCGGTTTGGAAGGAACTCGGCGTGGAAAAGACCCTGACCAAAGAAATTTTTAAATCTTCTCTATTTGAACGTTTGAGAAAAGCCGTCAACAATGCACATTTTATAGTCGCCGGAGAAAACGAAGGCGAGAGCTCGAGCTCTACTTCACATCCCCTTGAGGAACAGCAA
>BOPM01000721.1:149526-162026 GCA_022179025.1 Porites australiensis | reverse complement strand
ACGTTGATCGGATGCTACGCGGTACCTGTTGCACCACCGAGCTGGTCAAAGCCGTAGAAAAGGGCTACACCCTCGTCAGAATCCATGAGGTCTAGCATTTTCCCGAAGATCAACGTCGGACGGGTCTCTTTGCTCATTACGTCAACACGTGGTTGAAGTTAAAACAAGAATCGACTGGGTGGCCTACTTGGTGTCAAACCGTGGAACAAAAACGAGAGCACATTCTTCGCTACCAGGAGCGGGAGGGGATCCGACTGGACATCAGCCATATTGCCAAAAATCCCGGAGGCAAGGCCACAGCCAAGTTAATGCTCAACAGGTACCTGTTCCATTTGTTCTTTTTTCATGTTTTCATCCCAGCCCTTCTCATGGTTTCTTTTTTTTTTTGCTGTTTCTGGGGTAAATTCGGTCAACGGATCAAGAAGCCAACCACCGTCACCGTCAAAGACCCATCTCATCTGTTTAGCCGAGTGTCTGATTTTGCCCTCAACATCAGCACTCTCCGATTGTGCACCGACGACATCTTGGGGGCTGTCTACACCAGTGTACATGACAATGTGGTGAAAGGCACCAAGACCAATATCTTTGTGGCGGCCTTCACCACTTGTCACGCCAGGTTGAAACTCTATGAGTCTCTAGACACTCTCCAGGAGCAAGTGCTTTATTACGAGACGGACAGTGTCGTCTATAAATGGTGTCCAGATCAACGTTCCATCGACACGGGCTATTTTCTGGGGGACATGACCTATGAATTAGATGGTGACGTCCTCACCGAGTTTGTTTCCGGCGGTGCCAAAAATTATGGGTACACGACACGACAAGGCAAAGTGGTCTGCAAGGTCCGAGGATTCACCCTAAATGTTCGCGGTGCAGCTGTCCTGAATTTTCAGACCATAAAAGACAACATCTTGGAATTGGAAAAACCTACTGGACCATCTCCGCACCACCAATGTGGTGACGTCTTATTATTTTCAAAGAGATTTAGAACAAAAACGTATCAAAGTGGTTCCACGCATAAAACAATATGGCTTAGTCTTTGATAAACGTGTCATCAACATGGACACTAAATCTAGTTATCCCTGTGGTTACGAAAAAATCGGGGCAGAAGCAGACCTTTTATTGGACTTGTAAATAAATGGAGGGCGTGACATCACACATGTCCCGGATGTACTCAGGGTATGCATTCGAGATTGCATTAAACCAAAAAAGTGATTTCTCTTCCAAATATAGTGTTTTTATCGACTTCCGGTCGCGCCGTCCTGTCCCTTCCGGTGACCTGCGGAGTAGTTGGGGGTTGCTGCTTTCTGATTGGCCCATTTGAGTTCACGTGAAAAAATGATGACGTCGCACATGTAAATTAGGTCATGTGACCAGCTAAAACAATAGATATTGTGTTTGCTGCGCTCTGATTGGTTACTACCCAGGGTAATACAAAGCCATTAAAAAACAGGAACTGCTATTGGACCGTCTTTTCTATAACAGCAATCTCCTTGCAATATGAATTCCTGTCGCCACTGAACACAAGAGATGTATGACGGATTCCCTGTACTGAAAGAAAAGAAAAGCTTCAGATTTTAACTCCACGGAAATTTTCTACCCGTGGAAAAGAAACCTTCTATGTCTAGAATTTTTTTATTCCTACGCGAAGTATATTTGTAACTACAAAAGATGTCTCGTATTGGAAGTCTATGGACGATTTTTGCGGGTAAGTCTTCTTGTATTAGTTAATGTTTTTTTTGTTTTAAAAGGGGTAAAAAGAGGGTAGATTGATTCTAAAACTTATTTCATCACAACTCACTTTTTTGCCGTCTTCAATTAAAGGAAAAGTTGTTTAATTAGCATATCCCTGTTTATTTTGTAGTCGACACTACGGAAGTTATAAGCATGCTAAAGGAAAAGATAATCTTCACGACAATAAACCTCGCTCGCGCGGGTATATATTACTTGGAGTATTTTTCTTTTGCAGTAGAAAGTAAGATGATGTTGTAAAACGTTTACGATGGGAATATTTCACGCGAGGTTATAAAACGATCGACCATTGTGGAAGTCAGTGATCGCCATGTTACACAGGTTATGATACATGAAAACTGAAAGATGGAGAGTTCGGTGAAAACTTTCGTATAACAATAATTGTAAATGCCACACCACACATTAATCTCGATTACAAAATTTTGCTCGCCGGCATTGGCAATCCAAGTTCGAGTTTGTGAGGGCTTCGCAAATGTTTGAGAAATTTCTGCTGTAATTGACACCAGTCTTTCGAAACGCGAGCAGTTATAAGCATGCTAAAGGAAAAGATAATCTTCACTACAATAAACCTCGATCGCGCGGGTATATATTACTTGGAGTATTTTTCCTTTACAGTAGAAAGTAAGATGATGTTGTAAAACGTTTACGATGGGAATATTTCACGCGAGGTTAAAACGATCGACTATTTTGGAAGTCAGTGATCGTCATGTTACACAGGTTATGATACATGAAAACTGAAAGATGGAGAGTTCGGTGAAAACTTTCGTATAACAATAATTGTAAATGCCACACCACACATTAATCTCGATTACAAAATTTTGCTCGCCGGCATTGGCAATCCAAGTTCGAGTTTGTGAGGGCTTCGCAAATGTTTGAGAAATTTCTGCTGTAATTGACACCAGTCTTTCGAAACGCGAGCAGTTATAAGCATGCTAAAGGAAAAGATAATCTTCACTACAATAAACCTCGATCGCGCGGGTATATATTACTTGGAGTATTTTTCCTTTACAGTAGAAAGTAAGATGATGTTGTAAAACGTTTACGATGGGAATATTTCACGCGAGGTTAAAACGATCGACTATTTTGGAAATCAGTGATCGTCATGTTACACAGGTTATGATACATGAAAACTGAAAGATGGAGAGTTCGGTGAAAACTTTCGTATAACAATAATTGTAAATGCCACACCACTCATTAATATCGATTACAAAATTTTGCTCGCCGGCATTGGCAATCCAAGTTCGAGTTTGTGAGGGCTTCGCAAATGTTTGAGAAATTTCTGCTGTAATTGACACCAGTCTTTCGAAACGCGAGCAGTTATAAGCATGCTAAAGGAAAAGATAATCTTCACTACAATAAACCTCGATCGCGCGGGTATATATTACTTGGAGTATTTTTCCTTTACAGTAGAAAGTAAGATGATGTTGTAAAACGTTTACGATGGGAATATTTCACGCGAGGTTAAAACGATCGACTATTTTGGAAATCAGTGATCGTCATGTTACACAGGTTCTGATACATCAAAACTGAAAGATGGAGAGTTCAGTGAAAACTTTCGTATAACAATAATTGTAAATGCCACACCACTCATTAATCTCGATTACAAAATTCTGTTCGCCGGCATTAGCAATCCAAGTTCGAGTTTGTGAGGGCTTCGCAAATGTTTGAGAAATTTCTGCTGTAATTGACACCAGTCTTTCGAAACGCGAGCAGTTATAAGCATGCTAAAGGAAAAGATAACCTTCGCTACAATAAACCTCGATCGCGCGGGTATATATTACTTGGAGTATTTTTCCTTTACAGTAGAAAGTAAGATGATGTTGTAAAACGTTTACGATGGGAATATTTCACGCGAGGTTAAAACGATCGACTATTTTGGAAATCAGTGATCGTCATGTTACACAGGTTCTGATACATGAAAACTGAAAGATGGAGAGTTCGGTGAAAACTTTCGTATAACAATAATTGTAAATGCCACACCACTCATTAATCTCGATTACAAAATTCTGTTCGCCGGCATTAGCAATCCAAGTTCGAGTTTGTGAGGGCTTCGCAAATGTTTGAGAAATTTCTGCTATAACTGACACCAGTCTTTCGAAACGCGAGCAGTTATAAGCATGCTAAAGGAAAAGATAACCTTCACTACAATAAACCTCGATCGCGCGGGTATATATTACTTGGAGTATTTTTCCTTTACAGTAGAAAGTAAGATGATGTTGTAAAACGTTTACGATGGGAATATTTCACGCGAGGTTAAAACGATCGACTATTTTGGAAATCAGTGATCGTCATGTTACACAGGTTCTGATACATCAAAACTGAAAGATGGAGAGTTCAGTGAAAACTTTCGTATAACAATAATTGTAAATGCCACACCACTCATTAATCTCGATTACAAAATTCTGTTCGCCGGCATTAGCAATCCAAGTTCGAGTTTGTGAGGGCTTCGCAAATGTTTGAGAAATTTCTGCTGTAATTGACATCAGTCTTTCGAAACGCGAGCAGTTAGTTTATTAGAGGACAGTTCTGTATGGATTTAAATACGTACAAAATCCTTCTGCTAATTTTCCATTTGCGTTAAATAAAGATAGCACTAAAAGTTTTGGCTTTTTTGCGTGTCTTTATTATAGAATAAGGGAAGGAAACATATGCTTGAAATAATGTGTTACTATGGCATGCACCTGCGTGCTTCTCAATTAATAGTGCTGTCAAAATGCGACAGTGATTAATGCGCAGTTTTAGTCATTCAGGTGATTGCATTTTAATTTCCCTAAAAAGTTTTACGTTCCAGAATTTTCTGCTTAAGGGTGGATTTTCATTGTCGTATAATTTTATGTGCGTACACGCGTTAAATGTAAATTTACTGGCGAAAATAAAATAGAGGCGAGGTAATGTATGAATTAATTCATACATTGCCTCTATCTGATTTTCGCTAGCAAAATTTGAATGCGTGCGCAAGTAAAAATTACTCTACAGTGGTAATCCATCTTAAGGGGGATATTTTTTTGTTGATCTTGCCCCCTAGAGTCAAGCGTTTAGCGACTAAAATATGTCACTTCCCAGCTAATTTTTTTCAGCAGCTTAACTTACAAAGAAACAGAAACTCAAGCTCGCTGAGTAGCCTACTGTAGGTTCAAGGAAATATTTTCCCCTTCACTACTCTCCGCATATTGGGATGTAATGTTAGTACAGAGACACGCGGATTCGAACGTGGTCTATTTAAAGATGTAAATATTTATCCTAACTTCTGCTTCATTTCAGTTTTCGCAAAGATTTGTTTGTCAGAATACAACTTTGGTTGCGTCATCACTCCAATAAGGACGAACGTCATCAATGAAGCTCTCAACTGCTCCTTTAGTGGTCTCACTGTCGAAGTTGTAAACTGGACGAGAAATGGACGACATATAAAAGAAGATTTCAACAAAACTTGGTCAGCAGTATCTATTAACAGCAGTTCCCATGACCAGGTTATCGGAGAGTTCAAGTGTACCGCAAAGCGAGGTCATAACTTGTATTCATGCTCGGCAAGTAAGTTGAAATTTGAAGATAAATTGCATTAATCTTCATTCAAAATATTTCGCAGTTTCTGGATGATAAGCTCAATTTCCCCGGCTATTTCTTTATAACCAGCCTCCCCTCTAGGTCTTTTGCAAAGTTGGAAGGTGTATAGTCAATATACAATCGAGGCGTTGAGTTATTGCCAATAATAGGAACTTCGTCCAGGCAGCGGCGCGCAGCGCAGCGCGCCAGCGAAGGATCAATCTAGGTTTCTGGGAAACTGCCCCAAGCCAACATTTCGGCCCTAAGTGAGAAGTAAGTGATAATGTTGACAAAGGGGAGGGGTGGGTGGTCAGTTTCTCTAGAAACCTAAATTGATCCAAAAAGAATTTCTAGAAAGAAATGCACAAATAATCAATTCATATTACTCGACGGATGTCGAGTGATACTTTTTGAGGAGTATCTGCAATGATAAAGTATAGGAGAAATTAAGGTTTTAAGAACTTAGAAATATTTGGAATTGAATTCGGCTCTCATATGATATGGGCCGAGAAGAACTGCTATTAATTCAAAGGCGGAATAGCTAAATTTCTGTCTAAAACTGAACGGAAGAAAAAGATATTGCTTGTTGGAATTTATCTAATAAGTACTACTTTTTGATGAGCATCTACAAAAGAAATGTTTATATACTGAAACCGTGTCGAGAAATAGTCTATAGTTTTCAAGGATGTCAGCTCCACGAAGATAAGCTTGATAAGGACGTAAAAATATTTCGAATGGGGGGCTGTTATGCCTTATGATCAATAATCATATTGTTAAACCACACCGAGTTCATAGAACTGCGCAGTTCTTCCCTTCAGTTCTTCTTCGTCAGCTTCTTTCTTTCTTCCTATTCTTTCCCGTCATTGAATCCCTCTTCAAAGGATGCACCACATGGGCTTTATTTTATTTCATTCATAAAGTTATTATTATTTTTTAAGGTAAACCGACCTTACAGCCCTTGCCTTCCGTTGAAATAGTGGAAAAAGGACTTAACGAAGAGGTGGTTTGTAAAGCAAGTGGATGGCCCGCACCTAATCTTTCCTGGTGGAAAAATGGAGTAAAGATTTATCATGGTTATAAATATAACTCATACTCCATCTATTCCTCCAGTAAAGGGCCAAATTTTAACGCGCTAAATATGGAGTTAATTATAGCTTCAAATCACCAACATGGGACCTACACATGTCGCGCCCACAACCTGTTTGGAACCTCTACACAAGATATCAACATCATGATAAAACGTAAGTAAAGATTTGCCGTTTATAATTATTTTGTTAGGAACGTGGAACGAACAAGTTTTCTTAAGAAGAAGAGAGAATAAATGAACTTTGTGTTAGACCGTCAAGCAGAAATTAATGCCATTCTCTCAGCGTAACGTAACAGACGAGTACAGCTCCTTATGCTAAACTAGGGAGGAGGGTTGTTGATGTCCAGAGACTAGCTTCTTAAATTACGACTGTTTTTAAAAGGGTCATGATATAACTATTTCATCTTTTTAAAAAGCTGAAATGTGCCTTCATATCAGTTGCATTACAAACATAATGGCCCAGTTTTGCTATTTAAGACTATATTTAGGTAGGGAAACTGTTTCCTGTCGTCTTTTGCAACGGATTGCAAGGATCAGCAATGGATTGAAACATGGCCGAAAAGTTAGCCCAACCTTTTGCAAGTTTTAATGATATATGCCTGTAAAAAAGAAACAATAAAAAATATCAAGGTTAACACTGCTCTCTGATTAAACGGGTCTAAGTAATGACATCAGCGCGGAATCAACATAGAACAGCAATACCCTCATGACATAGTCCGATCCCTTTAAGACGAGAAGGAAAAGGGGGAGTGTTGGCGTTGTAAAGATACACGATTTTCTTATCTGATTAATTTCTTGGTAGTGGTAACAGAAGAAATCTTCCTACCCAATGATATGGACCAGTTTGCTGCTGTAGCATTGGAAGGCAAGAATACCACATTAGAATGCACTTGCCAAAGGAATAAATGTAATGAGGACAGCGCTTATGTTTACTGGAAATTCAAAACTCATTACGTTAATCAATCAGCAAGGACCATGGTATCTAGAGGTCTGGACAACGGCCCTGTTAAGATTCTGCTGACCATACTCAACCTTTCGAAGGCTGACGAGGGGAAATACTTGTGTGGAATAAACACCACTCAGGGATTTGCAGAAAAGCAATCAAAGCTGCATGTCTTAAAAAAAGGTAGGATATTTTTCTATATATTACAAAAAAATTTCTAAAAAATTTTTTTTCAAAAACGTCTTTTGCGCCTCGATGTAGGGCCTTTAATTACCTTGTTAGTCCCTAAAAAGAAATTTTGCTTAGTTGGTCTCCATAAATTATGTAAAACGTTTCTTTAATCTTGGCAAAAGCTCACGATTGTGGTAATATTTTTGGATGAAGTCAACGTGCGGTACCAAATAGCTATTTTACGTACATATGATCATATATACAACGACTTTCGGTATTATTTTTCTGATAAATGGTATGATTAACAAGCAAATCAATCACGGTTAGATCTCACTCACAAAAGTTTAAATCTCTTCGCAGGTTCTTTCCCTTACGTTCTGTCAAAGAACGTTTCTGTAAAGCTTCATACTTCTGCGACACTATCGTGCACAGTCATCTATCCTAATGCCCTTACGAATACATCGCCATTTATTTACTGGAAAGTCAACCACACATTAATTAAAGACAGTTCTAAGGATTACAAAATGGGAGAAGGCATGCCGCGCAATCAGCTCAGTTTGCCTAACACAAAAAGAAAACTCCTCAAGCTTGTTTTCTTTAACGTCAGCATGCAGGATTTGGGTTGTTATTATTCCTGTGGGATGAAATTCAATAAAGATGTTTTGGTCGAGGCAACAAAAATCTGCCTGTTCCTCCCGGCCAAGGAAGAAGCATCAGGTATTTTACATCTTTTTAGATACGGTATTGAGTAGTCGTTGCCTAGTATAGCTTGCTTTATGTTAAAATACAAGGCTCAAAATCCTTTTGAAATCACGATCGAGGTCGTTAAAACGTGAGAACATTAAATTGTCAGTTTTTACGTGTTTTTGCATCTTCTGGTAGTACTCTAAGTATTGCTTTGGTGAAGTATATTTAACTTATTTTAGCAGCTATATAAGAAGATTTTTTTGGTATTAATTTTGAAATCTACAATGGTTCCGTTATTATCATCATCATCATCATTTTATGTAAAATATCTACTACGACAACTTCACCATAATAGTCTTTGTCTTTCGATGACCAAAAACAACAACTTCTGCCTTTTCCTTTTTTCTTTTAAACATGTATTTTTACAGAACCTGGTAAAGTTCCGCAGGAGCATGGATCCAAGAACTCTCCATTGGTGGCCATTTCCTCCATTACGGCAGGTGGTATAATAATGGGTTTTGTCATAGCGTTCGTTGCTTATAGGCTATGCCGCAGCAAGAGAAATAGCGGAGAACCTTTTTTTGGTAAGGGTGTTCACAACTTCCCTATGTTCTATACTCTTAGTAACCATAGAAATGACGCCAAAATGTTCAACACTAAAGTGCATTCAGGAGTCGAAGCCCGGTGGTTTCACTGCAAAGTTTGAATATTATACATTATCGCGTCTTTTCTATGATCGAGAAGGCATAGAAAATAGAAATTGTTGTCGACTTGTACAATAGAATGAAATTGTCAGTTTTTGATGCCTACCTTCTTGAAGTTTCTCAAGAGGGAAAAGTGACATTGAAATCATTTTTTTCCCGAAGATCCCCCAGGGACATAAGACATTTTTCATTGTCGACGTGCGCTCAGGGTACTAATATCAGAGGCCTTAAGACCGAGGTTTGATCATTTTACTGCAAACAACAAACTACGGTTTGCGGTTAACGGTTTCACGTTACCTGTCTTCCCATATTTGGGACTTAAGATTTGCTGACGATAGGTCGCGGCTGCCATGTTTGCTTCCATTTATCCACTTTCTTACCCCTATTATAGTCGAGAAATTGCCTTTTGCAATCGATTTCGATAACCAATAAGCAAAAGAGTTCTGGAAAGTTGTATTCCTTCTCAAACGTGGGATTGTGGTGTTGTAACGTAAAAAAAAACCTTGCGGTAAATTACTCTGGAGCGTGGTCTAGCCGTACAGACGTGAACCTCAAACCTCAAACCTGACGGCAAGGCCCTGGTCACGTGACGTCTTGACGTTCGCGGGAAATGCCAAAAAAACCTCAGTTTTAAAGACTCTATTTCCAGTTTCTTCTAAAATCTCCAGTTCAGTGTCAAGTTGGGCGGAGGGGGGGGGGGGGGTTGGATGGAACCCCTACCCGGAGTTTCTGATATGTTGCAGTATTTTAAAACCATTTTACCTTTGGTGGAAAGCCTTTGATCTTCTTAACAGCATGAGGTATATTTTAGGTGTGGTGGGTCTACTGGAGGCCTGTGACGTCACCAACAATGGTCGCCATCTTGGCCGCCAACTTGGATTTTACCAAGAATTAGGAATCAGGTCAAAACCGCGACAAATGTGTTTTTTTTTTGTGCTTTACATGAAAAATAACACATAAATAAGCCGTTTGCGTGATTTTAGCCACAAGATTTACTATTATTGTTGAAAGAAGTTGAAAAACATGTATTTTCACCCAAAATTGGCTTGACCACCTGCTACGACGTCATACGTCGTAACCATAGCAACTGACAATCACTAAACTTGTCTCAAATTGTGCGCGAAGGATGAATGAACAGCTACACAAAACGTCAGGTACTGATGTTTTATCATCTAAGAAAAAAACTCAGAAAAACCTTATGGGGAGGCTTTCCACTAAAGGTAAAATAGTTTCAAAATACTGCAACTTATCAAAAACTCCTGGGAGGGGTTCCATTTACCCCCTCCCCCCCACCTTGTACCACAGTGGGGGTATGAATTTGCGTGTACGCCCGAGGGTTAAATATATTAGTTAGCGGTATAGGGGTTCCGGTTCCTAAAACTAAGCATGTAGCTTTTATGTATATTTGACTGAATTAAAAGAATTGTAAACCGTTTTGCAATTGCTCCCTTTAACTTATTGCCCATTTTCACTGATATGACCATCATTAATTTGCCTTTCAACAGAAACTAAAGACAACGGTCGCAAGTTTCGATATGACGTGTTTGTGACTTTCAGCAGCCACGACTTGAACTGGGTTAAGAAAGAGTTGATTCCGCTGGTGGAAAAACACAAACTCAACTACTGCATACACCACAGAGACTTTGAGGTTGGCAAGCCTGTGGTAGACAACATGGCAGAAAGCGTGTACACCAGTCGGAAAGTGCTAGCTGTTATGTCACACAATTATCTTTCAAGCAAGTTTTGCCGCGGTGAACTGGAGATGGCACTGTACCGAAGTACAGAGATGGGTGACTCGTCTGTGATCGTGATGAGGATTGATGGCGTTGATCGCAGTAAACTTCCAAAAGCGCTTCGTAACAGAACCTTCCTGGACTACAATGACTTTGCCGAGAGGAAAAACTGGGAAGAAAGGCTGATAAAGCATCTCAAGCCACCACCTATAGGCAAATCTCTGGATAAAAACTCCACTAAAACGTACTCAAACTTGAAATCCACTGAAGTGTGAAACGACTAAGATACAGTGCCTGGAGCTAGCCTGCATGTTCCAGGCGTTAAGATGGTGGGGAGCGGGCGAAAATTAGGGCGTCTCCCCTGTTTTTTTCCCCTCGTGTTTCCTTTTGCGCTCGCCGCGTACGATTTAACTTGCTCCTCACTATGTAAACGTTCGGAACAGGCGAGCAACTCCCATACTAGTCCTATTTCACGGCGTTGCTACGGACCTTGATATTTTTAGAAACATTTTAGAGATTAGAGAACTTTTTCGCGCAGAAAAAGGAAGCTCCGCTCTGTCTATGAGTACATTCGGTAGGTGCTGTACCACGGTCATATGGTACCTGAACATAACGTATTCAATCATCTAAAAGAATATAATATATGAAAAAACGAAAACTAAACGTCGTTAATTAAAAGGTCAAAAATACCATTTTCAGTTCTCTAGGGACTCTAGGTTCTGCTAACTCGGTTTTGGTACTAATTGAAAGATATCCTAAATTCAAACTCAAAACGTTCTAGAATAAAATGGTCGGTGAAAACGCCGTTACACGAGTACGTGGAAGTTGGTCGCTCAAGGTTATGGGCTCCTGACATTTATGAGTACTATTTAACACGGATTTTCTCTCAGTAACAGGAGGAAAAGCTATCGATAGATTCCCTGTAGATATTAGAACATGCAGATACAAAAGCAATGTGGTCAAGGCTCAAATTGATCCACTAGTAAGACGCTTATATGCTAGAATCATTATAATAATCGGGAGAATGGTACAATACATTTGAAAGTTTATATTGAATTTCCATAGCTACAAAGGCTTTACAAAATCGTAAACTTTATTGATGCCTCAAAAATTTTTATCCCTTTTTGCTAATGTGATGTTAATCAATCAATCAATCAATCAATCAATTTTTTGCACCTTAATCAATTTGCCTTGAATCAACATAAACTAATAAAACTTGTAACAGCCCACAAGAAAGTTATTAATGATTTCTTGTTTCTAATTTTTTTTGGTAGACCTAAGGACGTAAATAATATTTTTTTGTTGCTTTGGTCAAAGCTTATTGGAGTATATTCCATTATGAAAGATTCCAAATATGTGACAGATTGTCCAGTCAGTCTTTCGTGTGAGAAGAAAAACCTAAACCTCGCCACAAGTCTCTTCCAGGCAGTCCCACTCATGCCTCAAAGAGAAAACACACGCTATAAAGTAAAATATATCTAATAATTGACACTTGCTTCTATTCAGCTGTGTATATCCGGCATAGCTAGCCTACAGAGCAGGCGTATTTTGCAGCGTGATCCACGATTTTTTTCGGGAATACTGCTATCCCGCCATGTTGGAAGTTAACACCACCAGTGAGCTGGAGGGAGTTAAAAACTGATTATAATAAGCCTAGGGAGAGGCTGGTCTTTTTCTTGGCTTTTAAAGATGGCGGCCGCGATCAATGTACGTCTGAGTTTCCGTTAAAAAAAACGGAAGGCTTAGTTTTCGTGTCGACTCATGAGCTATCCTGCGGTATACAGTGAATACTAAGCCTCAGTGCTAGCCAGTAGTAGTATTATTAAGGCGCATCATGCAGATAGACCATCCGTATTACTACTACTATTATCATCATCATTATTATT
>BOPM01000721.1:134325-148264 GCA_022179025.1 Porites australiensis | reverse complement strand
GAGCGTTCTTTTCCCATCCGTCTTCGTAGTTCTTGTTGTTACAGTTGCGATGTCATTTGCAAAAGTCTTCTGGATAGTGGCTGTTTGCCGTGCTGTTATCGGGTTTTTTGAGGCAGGCTGCTTTTTGTCAATGTTCGTACTGGCGACTGAACTCGTTGGACCCGAGAAACGTGCCCTAGCAGGAACCTTGGTTTGGTTTTATTTTACGGCAGCCTTAATGGTTTTGGGACTCACAGCCTACTTTGTACGCGACTGGCGCACACTATTGATCCTTTCCTCGGCTCCATGGATTTTCATTCTTGTCTTTTGGAAGTAAGCGAAAATATATACATCGCCCCATGTAAGGAGACGTTGAGGAGTGCGGATTCTAGGTATTGGATCCCGGATTCCTTATATGTGGAACTTAAGACTGAGTTTATAATTGTTTACGGGATTCTGGACTCCTTAAGCCGGATTATGGATTCCAAAGCCTAGGATTTCCGATTACACAAGCAAAATTGTGCCGGATTTCTGTTTACCTTACATGGGGCGAAAATGCAGTAAACAGTTACGGTCAGTTTTGCCACTCAAATCCTTACGTCACACTTGCCGTTTGGAAAAGGAAGTTTGAGCACAACCTTATCCACAGTCCCCTACCGGTACACGGTTGTTTTTGTCATTGAACTTTTATAGCTCTCGATTTAGCAAAAAAATGAAAGTCAATCAAGATCGAAGTTCTGAAAAAAGGCCTTGACGTTCGTCACTTTCAGTTTAACAACCCTGCAGTCAAACCTGTTCAGCACGTTTTTCATATAGTTCTTAGATTGCTGGTTTTCAATGTCATGCCATCAAAAGAAAAAAAATGGCCCTTAAGTCCAGAATCTGGAATATGAAGGAGGTAAAGTTCCTTACCAAAGCTTAGGCCAGTACAGTGCGAGGGGGAAATGATGATTTACCCGAAAAATCATTTATCCAAAAAAAAAAAACTTACACTGAGCGTTGTAGATAATATATTTCATATAACTTCAAATTAATCAATGTGTTAATCGAAAATTAAAAGTTGATATATGAAATGCATTTTTCATGAAAGGTTTGTTCCAGAATCGGTTAGATGGCTTCTCGTGAAAGGACAGAGAGATAAAGCCCAAGCCATTTTGCAGAATGTAGCAAGAGTGAACAAAAAGGAAATGCCAAGTGAAGATATTCTTGTCCCCGTAACCACGGCAAATAAAGGAGTTTTAGAACTCTTCAAAACATGGTATCTGGCAAAACTGTCTTTAATTCAGATATATGTTTGGTAAGTGTTGCGATATACGTATACTAAATAATTGCTTTTGAAGTGCCTAAATTCATGTAATTAATAAACTTTTCTCTTCTTCAGTACTGCGACCGAATTCAACAAACCAAAACAAAACAAAAAACAATCAAAATTAAAAACCAAAACAAAACAAAATTAATTTCTGAGAAAAATAATGATAACAGCTTACTCCCAGCACACCACCGCTTACTGTTGACCCTGACGAGTTGAATGCTTTCTTCGCGTCTACTTCGGAGCTAGTTACTAGCGCTACTGCAAAACCAGTTGAAGCTCTTCTCAAGTTGATTGACGCTTTTCCGGAAGACAGCGACACCTCCTTCCAACTACGACCGATCACCTGTCTGAGAGGTTTTACAGCAGATAAAGAAGTTAAGATCAGATTGCTTTTGGGGGCAGACAATATCCCAGTTAAATTTGTCAAAATATTGGCTGCTCACATTGCGTCGCCATTAACGCACGAATAGAACACCTGTATCTAGAAGTTGATTTTCCCGTGGCATGGAAGAAAGCACATATTAGCGCTGTCCCTAAAACAAGTGAAGTCAAGACCAACAACGAGCTTAGGCCCATTTCAATACTTCCTGTGTTTTCAAAGCTCTACGAGCGCCTTGTACTACGTCAGAAAGCTGATCTTTTAGCACTTCTTCTGGGGGCGTTCTTAAAGACACCCTAAGCGCTTTTAGGAAAGGACACGATACCACCACAGAGCTATTGGCCATGAGAGATGACATCCTTCGGGCTATGCAGCGCGGTGAGGTTACTATGGCTGTGTTAGCTGACTATTTCAAGGCATTCGACACTGTCGCCTTCGAAACTGTGCTGCGAAAGCTACTTGGTCTAGGTTTTTCCACAGCCAACTTCAGATTGATTGTTTCCTACCTGACTGACAGAAAACAATTCGTCCAAATAGACGAAAAGACCTCTAAGCATATTGACGTGACATTTGGTGTTCCTCAGGACTCGATTCTGACGCCAATACTATTTAACCTCTATGTTAACGACATTTCAGACTTCCTGAGTTCTATCAAGTCATACCAATATGCTGATGACACAACAATCTATCTCCAGAAGAAACCCACTATTTTAAAAGATGGCGAAAAGCGGTTACAGCAGGCTCTCAACGACCTGGCCACCTGGTCGGCTGATTGTAATCTATGCCTAAAAGTGTCGAGTTGTTATAACTCTCTTTCTCTAATTAGAAAACTTAAGAGGTTTGCTCCACTTAATTTCAGGAAACAACTAGCCGAAAGTCTCGTATTTTCTAAACTATATTATAACAATATTGTTTATATCACCACCTTCTTGATTACTTTCTTGATTACTTCGTTCGCCGCTTACTTCGTGTCCAGATTGCAGCCGCCAGCTTTGTTCGTAATCGTTATGCGACCATGTCGACTGTCCTTGACTTGGGCTGGCTACCCGTAGCCTATAACATAGAGCTCAACTTGTGCAAAATGGTATTCAAAGCCCTAAGTAGCGAAGAATGGCCACCGTACCTTTGGCTCTAGGTACGAACAAGCCAGCGGAATTTAAGATCCTCGGATGAACTGAATCTTGTTGTTCCAGAATAGTCAGGCATCCTCCAAGACAGTGCCGCGCAATGTTTCATCAACCTCCCCAAGACCATCAAAACTTGCACGGAGAGAGCCACCTTTGTATGCAAATACAAAGAACATTACGAGGCCCTGAACAAGTCTAGCGTGTGACCCCTTATATATGTATATAGATATAATTTTTATATGTTTTTTTTTCTTTTAGAGTTCTACCTTTTTTTTCATATTTTGTAGTTAGTTTTAACAGTTGGTATACTATAGCATAGAATAACCATTTTTTATGGAATGCTAAAAAACTGTACAGTTACGATTCCAACCTACTTCTTCACTGGTTAACTTCTTATCTGGTTGACCGTCCTCAATGGATAGTGTTAGAGAAGTTTTCGTCCCAGCCTCGTCGTTTATCCTGTGGAGACCCTCAAGGCTCCGTTTTAGGGCCCGTGTTATTTTCTCTCTATATTTCTCCACTGAAAGATGTAATTACGGTTCACGGCTTAAATGCAATGATGTAAGCAGACGATTCTCAGCTTTACATTATTATGAGTCAAAGCAATCGTGCTAAAGCATTAAAGGATCTTACGCCTTGTATCCAAGATATCATGTCCTGGAATGTCTTTAACATGCTTAAATGTAACCCAAACAAGAGTGAAAAAATTCATGCACTTTTCCTCGCATTTTTCACAGGCCAGACTAGCTAGTTCCTTCTATCAAGATTGTCCAATTTCTTTGAGTAATGAAGTCAAAGACCTTGGGGACACACTTGATCGCCATCTTACTTTTAAAACTCACATCAACAACATTTGTCGCTCCGCCCTACGATCTATTCATTACATCGGAAAAATTAGGAACCTTCTACCTAGATGTACTAAGGAAAATCTTATTCATGCATTTGTTTCTTCAAAACTGGATTACTAGGCAACAGCACTCTTCACAGCATACCCACCCATGAGCTAGAAAAACTACAACGGTTGCAAAATACAGCCGCAAGGCTAATTGTTAGAGCAAAAACGACGGCTCACATCACTCCTACCAACTCTGTTGGTTACGTACAAAATCCTCCATGGCTTCTCACCGACCTATTTAAATGAGCTGCTATTTAACTACACGCTTCACCGTTTACTACGGTCAAGTAGCTTAAACTGCTGTCTATTCCAAAGACTGGAACGGTTACCTATGGCGACAGATCCTTCTCCGTCATTGCACCAAAGCTCTGGAATGATCGACCCATTACAATCAAACAGTGCTCCACAGTTGACTCTTTTAAATCGAGGTTAAACACTTTTCCTTTTAACCGTGTTAATTGTTAGATTAGGTAAATAACGTAAAAAGCATCGAGACTTCCATGTGTTGTAAAATGCCTTTTTAAGCACCTTGTTATTATTATTATTATTATTTAGAGAGAAAGTGCCGCCAATTTGTTTCACATCTGAAAACGGGTAAACCTTCCATTCTTCTGTTCATCTATTCATTACATTCTATTCTTTGATTGTCTGGAAAGCAGTGAAAGTCCTTAAACATGATCTCTCCACTTTTCTCATACGATAATATTATCCATTGTAATATTACTTCTATCATTACAGGTTTGTGAATGGTATGGTATATTACGGACTCTCTTTGAGCTCAGGAGAATTTGGTGGAAGCATTTATTTGAACTTTGTTCTTACAAGCTTGGTGGAAATTCCTGGGAATATACTGGTCATCCACAACTGTAACAGGTTATTTAAATTTAGTTGCAGAAATATATAATGGTTATATTCGAAAGTTAAATCTGTTGTTAACTAACACTTTAACCTTGGCCGTCCACAAAAGCGAAATCGTTTTAATCTTGATATATCCACAGCTCTTTTATTGTTATTATTACTTTTTTTTTGTTTTTACCTTTTTACAATCTATTTAAGGATTCATGATTCCTGCAAGAATTTTCTTCAAGATTTATGATCCGTATTCCAATCGTAATCAGTGTGTCCATTTCTCATAAACTGATTAAATCAAACGCCCTTTTGAGTAGCGTTGATTTGGGTCGAATCTTTCGACGCTTTTTTTCTTGAGAAAATCTTCTTGTTTCAAGGTTGTACGAGACATCAGCGGACTGGAATGAACAATCGCTCTCAGTTAAAGTACAGAAAAAAAAAAACCGAGACTAAGAACCTGGTTTGTAAGAAAATTTGCCAGTTAGACCCCCCACTATACAAGATCCTGTTTAACCTAAAATTTTAAAATATATACATATTATACAAGAATTAAGAACCTGTTTAGCCTAAAATTGAAACGGGTTCTTATTTTCTAAAATCTACAATAAAAATAAAAATTCTGTACACTTTAGAGACATCATAAGTGACTTGTCACACCAACCGCGCGTGTGAATGCAATGTAAATGCCAATGTCGAAAATGGTATTTGATATAATTACATGTTAAATACAGTATACGAATTATATGAGCTAGAATTTTTACTGTTGACTGTTCAATAATATTGTTTGTATCTCCTGCACATCAGCAGTAAATGCCAATGTCGAAAATAGTATTTGATGTAATTACATGTTAAATACAGTATATAAATTATATGAGCTAGAATTTTTACTGTTGACTGTTCAATAATATTGTTTGTATCTCCTGCACATCAGCATATGGAAGAGTTTGTAAAATGACGAATGATGAACCAGAGGACCATACAGAATGAAAAGAAAATGTTCTTTTTCTTCAGAAAACTAAGAACTTTTAAGAACCCGAATAGCCTAAATTTGTTAATTACCATTTACGTAAGAACTCGTTTAGGATAACTTTGGAAAATGCAGGTTGTTATTCGAAGGTTTTTACTGTGCTAAATAATTCCCACTTCTGTGTTTAGATTTGGCCGCAAGAAGACCACAACTGCCTACATGGTTGCCGCAGGAATTTCTGTAGTGGCAGTTTCGTTTATTCCCCATGGTACAAATAACACAGGTAAAAAAGCGCAATCAGTCTCATTTTGATAAGAAGCCAAGTGAACGACTATTGGATATTTATACGGTATATCACAGTTACGAGTGCAATGGTTAAACTGGCCCGCAAGACTCCTTTGTGATATGTTTTTGTGGACTTGGCGGTGTACAACGTTTAATGGCCTTTTTCATCAGTTTGATATTTTTGACCAGTAAAAACGTCGTATTAATCTAAATATCCAGTCACAATTTGTGAACAGGTGATACAAAAGATTGGACACCGTCAGGAAGCTTTCAAAATTTGCCCCATGTAAGGGAATCCAAGATAGTCTTGGATTCTGCATTGTATGCCTTGGATTCGGGATTCCAGGAACTGGATTCCCGTCTTTGTCAGTGGAACTTGGATTTTAGATTCCAATATCTAGTGGGATTCCCGATTCCTTGAGCTTTATACCGGATTCCAAAGCCCAGGATTCCAGATACCACAAGCCATATTTTTCCCGGATTCTGTATTCCACGCGAGAAATTTTCCTGGATTCTGGAATCCGGATTTTCTTACATGGGGCGATTTTAACATAAGAACCGCTGTTTCTGACTTTGATGTTTGCTGCCTTTCATAACCAGCCACCTTTACTAACTATGGCATGTGGTCCTTACTTATTGCTATTGGAAATATTGGTTTCTTAAAGGTTATATTGCTGGTCGAGTAGCACTTGGTTCCCTGGGTAAAATGTTTATCACTACTTCTTTCGATTCCGTGTATGTTTTCTCCGCTGAACTTTTTCCAACTGTTGTGAGGTGAGTTATATTTGCAAAAGGTAAAATTTTCAAATGTTTTATGGAAAAAAAATAAACGAAGATTAGTACCAGAATCCGGGACAACGTCATACTTAGAACAACGAAATAATTGAAGGGGACCAAAGAAGACTAATCACCAAAAAGATAGCAGAAAATTTGGCTTTGGAATAAAGAAAGCATACACATCTGTTTGTTTGTTTGTTTGTTTGCTTGTTTGTTTTTTAAGGGGGGAGGGGCGTAGAATAGCGATTGTCATTATCATCACTATGGCCATCGTTATCGTTATCATTGTCATTGCCATTGCCATCGTCATTGCCATTGCCAGATTTGCCATCGCCATTGCCATTGTCATCGCTATTGTCGTTGCTATTGCGTAATTGTCATAGTTATTACCATTGCCATTGTCATAGATATTGTCATTGTCATTGTTATTGCCATTGTCATTGCTATTGTCATTGCCATTGCATTTCCATCGCCATCTTCATCGCAATCGCCATTGCTATTGCTAGTCATTGCTATTGTCATTGCCATTGCCATCGCCATTGTCATTGCTATTGACATTGCTATCGCCATTGCCATTACCATCGTCATCGTCATCGCTATCGCCATTGCTATTGCCAGTCATTGCTATGGTCATATTGTCATTGCCATTGCTATCGCAGTCGCCATCGTAATCGCCACTACCATCGCCAACGCAATCACCATTGTCATCGTCATCGCCATTATCATCGTCATCGTCATCACTATCGCCATCACCATCGCCATTGTCATTATCGTTACTTAAGAAGAGGCCATCGTCCCCGCTAAGGTAGCTAAGCAAATTCAGGGCTGGCTAGCAGGACCATCAGTAGCTTAATAGTGAATACTATTTTTCCAACGACCTTCATCTCTCCAATAGATTTGGAGGTGCTTTAATCTATGATAAATTGTTTTAGCTTTCAATGAATAAATACTGTGATTTTAGATGCATGTCTAGCTAATTGCTCTATTTTAAACTTTCAAGCGGGCCCCAGTCCCTACCGCCCCGCCACATGCCCTTTTTACGTGAGATTATTCTGTTTTTCTTCTTTTTTTCTTTATTAATGTGTTTAGAAACAGTGGCATGGGAATGGTATCTGTAGCAAGCCGAATCGGTGCCGCAAGTTCACCGTTTGTCGTTCAGATGACCCGTATTAACTCTGTGCTGCCCTTCGCTGTAATGGGAGCCTTGTCATTCATTGGAGCTATCATGTGTTGGGTTCTTCCAGAGACCCAGGGAAAAAGAACCGCTGAAGTAATGGAAGACAACGAAAAACAGGAAGGTCAGTTAACTTGTGTAGTTTCTGTTTTTCCCTCCATTCTATTTTATTATTTTTGTTTGTTAAAGTTCTGTTCTTACAGGATGTGGTTTTGGCGGCTACAACTTGTATTAAAAGAAAAAAAATAAATAAAGGGTTTTTGTCACCTCATCAGCTTGCAAATTGCGATTAAAAAGTTATGCCGTCTCTAGTATTCGGCGCTGGCCTCATATGGATGGCCTCCTTGATTTTTTTTTTTATGCACACGGCCACCTGGTGAAGGAATTGATCCTTTCCCAGTCGATCTCAAGCATAGTAGAGCATGGACTGCTCTTCCCAGATGTGGGATGTCTTCTGAGATATCTTCGCCCAGTCCCTTCTCCAGAATCCCAGCTGCATGTCTCGCCAATGCAGTACTCTCTACAGCCTCTTGATACAATCTCGTAAAACACGCCCGTCTTCGTTTCCGATGCTGGGGGAGGGGGGAGGGGTTGTCTATCGGATGTTGTAGGCAGCAGGAACGTGGGGGTGTCGCAAGGTTTTGTGTGATACTATGTGATTAAACGACTCTTCTTATATGGTCCAAGATGAGAGAGCTGAGGAAGCTTTAATATTCCATTTGTAGCCGTTTGGAAGTAGGGTGTTCTATTTTCGGCAATTAAGATGCACTTAGATTTCCCTTATATTTTTACATTCTTAGCGTATTACTTTCTTGCTTTTACAGATAAAGAATTTGAAATGGCCGATGGGACAGCCAAAGATAAAGTTTCAGCCTAGAGGGAGCATATGCATAAACGTAATATAACCCTAGAACATAATACACAGTGTAATTTTATACAAAACTGTGAAATAAGTCTGGTTACAGTGATACATTAATCGTACTTTCAATGATATGTTGCAGTTATTGTGATTATGATTATGATCATAAGCTCGATTTATTCTTTTTTTTTCCCTATTCCATTTGAAACCAATAGCTTACATACGAAGCGGTAATTTTCCCAATCCCCAACTTGGACGATCACGGGAATCACATGGTCTCTATACCCTTTAACCTGTTCGGCAGTAAGCGAGTGTTAGTCTACTCGGTAAAGCTTACCTGACACCGTAAGATTATATTACATAACGATAAATTATCTTACATAAGGAGAAATCCAAAATGGGGCGTTTCTTTAATGACGTTAAGGTACTTCGACTGGACTTTTTAGGGGCTATACCTCCCAAGCCCGAACATTGACTACGTTTCCAGTAAGGACTGTTGATATGTGTTTGACAAAAATGAACGTTTGTTATGACCAGTTCTTAATTTTTGGGTTTGTCATAGCAACGTAATGACATCGTTACCTTAGTTTTATTTGTAGTCGAATTACTCGGCACAGAGGGGTTTTTATTTCGAAAATTGTTAACGGAAGCTTGCCGTTAATTTGAGAGTACACGAATTCCAAAAGAACAATTAAAAAAGTCGCATTGATTAGTTAATTAATTGTTGATTAATTCCCCCTCCACCGCAATTTAACGTTAAAAAAAAAAAAAGAATTCGTACCGTCAGGGAGCTTCAAACATAAACTGCGGCATCGTTGCTTTTACCTTTGATATTTGCCTCCTTTCATAACCAGTCTCCTGTCTTCACTGGAAGCTCTCTTAACGGACACGCTCGTAAGCTGACTGTTCTACTAACGGCCACCTTCACCAAACTTCGTTTGAACTACCACACACACACACAAATCTACATTCCTGTAAACGTACATCCCCGTATTAGAGGCCGCGAGTTAGATATTGGCTCCCGTAAGCGGACCCTTGAAGTGAAATTTCATCCTCCAATGAACGGAGCTCTTCAAAATGAATTTATCAGTGTTAGTTTTGTAGCTGGGAAAGCTCTTGTCAGCCGCCACCTTACCCATACACCTCTTGTGGCTGCATACGGGAACTCCTTTCGTAAGCGGCCAGTGCCAGTTACGGACACCTTTTTTGGCGTCCCGAGAGTGTCCGCTTACGCTAGCTTCCATTGTATTATCTATACGGTTTGGCCACTGTTGTTCTTGTAGGAAACAATTCCCAGTGATAAAAACACACTGGAATCTAACAATTTAACAAAAACGGGTTATTTTCAGTTTCACATTTCTTTATTTCCCACAAATCGATGTCCTACGATAAAAACCCGAATTGTCATGTACTCAGCTGTTACTTGATATAATCTGCGTGTTATTCACTTTAAAACATAAACCGCAATAAATGAATATATTTAGAAAAATGTGCTATCCTCTATTCAACATTCGGAGAGTTTAAATTCAATAATTTTATTTTACGTCCAAATTTTCGCATAAACTAAAGACGACGTGTGGCACTCAGACGGTTAAAGATTGGTTTTCAAGTTGTCGCCCACATATTTCCTCGTTTTCCTTAACTAAAGCATTTTTTTTTTCATTTTTTATTTTCTTTTAATTACATCGCTACAAGTGCTTCCTTTGGATTTCCAAGTAGAAAGTCTTGTCATTTAAATCAATTGTTGCGCAAAGCATAAAGCATATCGCTAAAGGCAAATTTAACTTTTACCTTCTTGTAAATATCGTCTGCTCCTGAGTTCAAAGCAAACAATTAAGTTGAAGTCTCTAAATTTGTAGAAGATAAACTTCTCGGCTTTATTTTTTTTCTAAATAACGTTATCTGTATCTTCATATTTGATAGGGGGATCTGTAAAAATAGAAGTAAAAAAAAAATAAGAATGCGCACGATCTCGTGTATATTTCACGGCTGTTAGCTACTTAGAGTTTAACAGTTATTGAATTCTGATCTTATATGCATGGTTTAAATTATTGTTATTCTGTGATTGTTATTTTGTGTATTCTTGAATTTCTTCCGTTCAGTTAGTAAGAAATTCAGCTATTTCGTCTGCGGATAGCCATGAACGCCATTTTTTTTTTATGTCAGTTAGGAATAAACAGCTACGCTGCCTCGCCTGGAAACGAGGCTGATCGATGGTGACCATCGAATCGATTGTATTGCTCGCTTCTTCCAAACATGGTATAAGCTAGTTGGTTATAAAGAATTAGCTGGGGGATTGAAGCCAATCAGAAACGATTAAATATTTGGAATGAATGATAAGAAACTATGGTTATCCATGCACCTCGGCTGCTTATTTGATAATTGTCAGTTATATAGATCTGGTGCTTCCGATCACCTCCCCCCGGTTAACTCAGTTAAGAGAGCACCTGTCTTCCAGGTTTGAGCTCGTAGGTTCAAGCTCCGGCCCGACCAGCAACCAGGGTGGTAAGATCATGCTGGTTGTGATTTGAGACACTGTCTCGGCTAGGATGCTCCCGTCTTTGGGCGGTGACGTTAAGCCGTTGGTCTTGTCTCCCTCTTCCTTAAATAAGCGCTTCCGTGGAAAAAATCTTCTTCGTAATGAACTACCCTGGTTTAGTAGCCACACTGCACGTTCAAAATCCCCTCGGCAGGGATGGACAGGGGAAAAATCAACCCATACTAAAGCAGTTTCGCAGGGGTACGCAAAAAACACGGGGCCCCATACAAATATAATTGATTTCCATTAGGCTTTTGTGAGTCTGGACGCCTTGTGGATCGACAAACACTGCACGAAAAATTGGATTTACACAAATTTACTCAGTGTAAATATGGTGCAAAAAGTGCAAACTAGAAGGAAATTAAAAGCAAAGATGGTAAATACCGCAATTGCTTGCCAGTTTACATGGGGGTGTAAGTTTTAGGGCAAATGCGGTATTTACCATCTTTGCCCTTTATCTAACCTTAGTTTGCACTTTTTGCACCAAATTTGCACTGAGTAAATTTAGTGTAAATCCAATTTTTCGTGCAGTGAAAATAATTCATTGCATCCTCGACCTCCATCAATAACTTCTATTATTCAACATCGTTTAAGATATTTCTGCAATTGTAATAGATCTTATTCACGATACCCGCCATCTTTGCACGCGCCTAAGGACTGATGGGATAAAAGGAATGTTACGTGGTTTCTCAGTGGGCAAACCAGCGATAAAATCTGCCAATACAAGACATCGCGGTCGATTTTGTTTATTCTAGACAAAAGAAAGTGCGGAACTTCTTATCTTGAAGACACTTATGACAAGTTATTAGTGAAAGTGTTCATTGTAGCTTTATTTGGAAGCAATAGCGACTGTAGATGTCCGTTCAGCATGTAATGATGATGTAAAACTTGTTTAAAATCAAAATGTGCATTTTGAATGACTATTAAATCTTCGTCTCGTTTTGATAGAATAAACAAATTCGACCGCGATTACTCGTGTTGGCACATTTTATTCATTGTTTGCCCCCTGAGAAATCACATGGCATTGCTAATATCCCATCGATGCTAAGGCGCATGCAAAGATGGTGGGTATCGTGAATAGGGACTATTAGTTTTACTTTTTAGCTTATTTTTTGTAACCAGCCGACGCCGACTAAACTTGAAAGATGTCTGCCTTTATTGTCTTCTTGGGGTTAGTCACTGTCGTTAGTAAAGGAATAATCGCAGATTATCCACGATGACGTTGAGCAAGACAGCCCCCGCTAGCCACGTGGCAGCTCATGTTATCAGCTTAATTAAAGTAAGTCTTAGTCCAAAGGCAGTTTTCGTGGTCAAAAGCGTAGCACTCTAATAATTCATTGTCTTTTGTTTCGCAATTCTATCGAATTTGCTGATATTTAATCGTCATTATCGCAACCTTAGTATATAATGAATAGAATAACAGTACCATAGTACCTTTACTGTCCTCTGCATCTTCCCATACTTCAGCGGTTTTTCTACCGAGGGTCTCAGGAAGTGTCCAGCACAGGATAGCCCCAATGAACGATAAAGCCCCCATTACAGCAAATGGTAAAACAGCATTAATTCGTGTCAGTTGAACGAGAAAGGGTGAGGTAGCGGCGCCAATGTGACCTGATATAAATACCATAGCTATGCCACTGTTTCTAAATCATTACCAAGGGGGAAATAATTAAGAGACAGAAAAATCAATGGTGATTGGCTGATAAAGATCACTGTTATTATCATTCTGTTAGGAAAGAGAAAAAAGTTTGGAACCATTGATCTTCTGCAACCATATGCCTTCTATGTAATTTACTAATTGCGACACACAGTCATCAGTAAGTGTTAGAGAGTTCCATTACAGTTCTGCAGTGGAGGAGCGAATGTAACCTGATGAGTACAGTCAACTCTCTCTAAGACGGACACCTTTGGGACCGGCATTAAGTGTCCGTCTTAGAGAGGTTTCCGTCTTATAGAGAGTCGAGTCAAATAAAGGGAGCAAAGAAAGGCAGGGTCCAACTCTTAGTGTCCGTTTTACAGAGGTGTCCGTCTTATAGAGGTGTCCGTTCAGAGACAGTCGGCTGTATCTATATTTCTGATGTTAGCATTAACAAAACGTCATCATGATCTCCTCTTATCCTAGCCTGAATTTCAGACGATAACTTTTTACTCCCTCAGTTACGTCTAGATAGACCGCCAGTTACTACTCCTTTGCTTTGAATTAATTCATTCAAAAAGAAAAACACGATTTTCAACTGGCAAACAAAGAAATATCGTCTGGAAATGTTTACATGATACAGAATTGCTTTACTCTTTTTCATTGTAATTCATGTTTAACGTTTCACCCTCGGACGTACACGCAAACTCATACCTCAACCGCCGGATACAGGGGGTGGGGGTGGATGGACCACCCCCGGAGTTTTTTATCTGTTACAGTATTTGGAAACGATTTTATCTTTATGGAAAGCCTTTGATCTTTCTCAACAAGATGAGGTATATTTTATGGGTGGTGGCGCTGCTCGAGGCTTGTGACATCACCAAGAATTGTCGCCATCTTGCCCGTTATCTTGGATTTTTACCAAGAATTAGAATAATCTTTTGTGCTTTACATGAAAATAACGTTGCATGATTTTAGCCAGTATATTTATTTTCACCTAAAAATGGCTTGACCACCTGATACTTATGACGTCATATCTCGTAACCATAAAAACTGATAATCACTAAACTTGTCTCAAAATGTGCGCAAGGGATCAACGAACAGCTACTGAAAACGTCAGGAGCTGATGTTTTATCCTCTAGGAAAAAACTCAACCCACCC
>BOPM01000721.1:123514-134315 GCA_022179025.1 Porites australiensis | reverse complement strand
CCCCCCCCCCCCCCCCCCCCCCCCCCCCCCCCCCCCCCCCCCCCCCCCCCCCCTCACCTTGTGCTTCCGAGGGTTAAAATGTCGACTGAATGCGGTAGTTTGAACGAATCTGTTGTGATTCAATAACCGAAATCGATCGCAACAACGCAATGAAATAAGCTTAAATACACACAAGGAACGCTTCAAAGACACAAAAATTTGCTTTAATTTAAACGAAGCTATTTGGTCAAAGTGTTAGCTGAGGAGATCCATAGGACGTTTATTATTACATTCGTGTTTGTTTATTTTACAATCAGTTACCATAGTTACAGTCGCCCTTCTTAAGAAAGCGAGCTATTCAAGCACATCCTCGGAGACCCAGGGACAGTCAGTCGGGTCGGGAGAAAGGGCGCGACGAAAGTTTTTAAGTACGGGCGAAAGAGCCCCTGGGTACCGACTCCCACCGAGCTATTTTCAAAAATTCAAGCGGATCCCGACTCCTGATTGGGCACAAAAAAGGCTTTGTATGTTTGTGCCCTATCGGCAAACAGTTTCTCCTGAGTTCTTTTCGTCAGTTCGTACACGACGGCTATTGTTTCGACCACGGCTTGTCTGGCTCATGCACCAAAGAAATGAACGCAGTCAGGAAACTTTCAGTTTGATACAAAATCCCCATCTGATTTCTAAACACTGTCTGCCCGAAAACTAAAGACGCTTTACCAAAAATACTAGTTTGAGCTTACAACAGGTATTCACGCTTGCATCGGTCACGTCTGGCATAAATATTAATTAGAAAATTTTTAAAAGATACCACGACGGCCGACAACCCCGAAAACGTCGCATGGAAAAGGGAATTCACATTTTTTCAGTTTCTATCGTGATTATTCCAACTCGCTTACTTTGTCAAATGCAAGCGGACTCTTCTGGAGCTGAATTTCTATCAGCCATATCCAAGTTCATGAGAGAATGAATTTTGTCATTGCTTATTTACGTCCTTCACAAAACATGAAATTAGGCATTTTCACGGGTAGTAGTGGAGTTGACGGCAAAAAATGTACAAAAAAGTGTGATGCACGTTCAAAGTTGTTGTTTTGCCTTGTCAAGCTTTTGTTTTTTGACTTTCTCGTCGCCGCTGCATCTTTAACTTCTTATTATTTACGATACATTGTGATGAGTCAAAAACAGAATATTCTCGGGGCAAATTGAATTGCTCCTGCTGATAGCATCCCAAACGTTTTTTCGACTCATCGGTAGTTCCTTCGTTTCTGGTTAGGAAAGTAGAAAATAAAAGTTTGCCTTGGTGAAGGAACTGGGCAAGTGTGGCAAGACAATAGCCGTCGTGTACGAACTCACAAAAAGAACTCAGGAGACACTGTTCGCCTATTGGGCACAATAATACAAAGCATTTTTTGTGCCCAATCAGGAGCCGGCATCCGCTTGAATTTTTGGAAATAGTTCGGTGAGAGTCTGTACCCTTTCTCCCGACCCTGACTGCCCCTGGGTCTCCGAGGATGATGAAGTATTGGCAATGGACGAGAAAGAGCTTATTTAACCTTAGATGATAATCAGTGTGCCATCTATTTTTTTTTCCCATGCTTTTCAGTCTTTTAGCGTTACAAACGTTACATCTTAACATCCTGCCTTTAGTCTTCCTCATTTTAAGCGTGAGAAGTAGATTTTTTTAGTTATGCACACTATTAAATGTTGAAAACAATTCAATCGTTGCTATTATGGGGAATCCAATACTTTGAGAGAAACTAAAGATTACTCAGAAAAAAAAAAAAACTGGAAACCATCGTGAGGCACTTAAATTATTGGTTCTTAAGACACTTTTTACAACCTGGCAAAGGAAACATTGTTCATTCACTTATGTAATGAGTAGGTTCTGTGTTTGGAAAGGTTCGACGAGAGAGAACAGAGTATTACCAGAAACGTTATTTGGATTGTAATGCAAAAAAAAAAAATGATAAAAGTTACTGGTATAAAAAGGGGAAAAAAAAAGAAACAGGAATAGAAAACAATCTTTTAGCAAGCAACATGATTATTAGGAAGAATTATAAATTGGATGTCACTATTTGTGATTTCTATCCATTAGGGAGATCAATCAAGAAATCCAACGCGTCCTTCCGTTAATCAATCAATCAATAATTTATTATTATTTTAATTATTTCAAAAAACGTATATGGGAAGGCTAATGTACCTTTTTTGGCCTGAGTGACACATTAGACATCTGTAAATGTCTGTACGCTCTACCTGACTACGTATGTCGTGTGATCAATACTCTAGTTATGTGCCTTTTTTGGCTCGACTAACACTAAACTTGTAAATTTTGTAAATCTTTGTATACTTGTTCTTTCTTATTTTGTAGGTCTTGTGTTGATTATCCAATATTATAATCCACTGTTTAATTTCCGCGCGATTTTATTGTTAATTAGGGTCACGTGATTCCAAATCGAAGGTTACTTCTTCAGTGACGGTTAGTTATTCAGTTTGATTCTCTTTTCCTAACCGATTATCTATATATATATTTTTAAAATATTTTTTTCAATTGTTATTTACGTGTTTGGATATTGCTTTCAGAATATATACAGTTGTAAAAGGTTTATTTAATGGTCTCAAAGCAAAAATTAAGCTTGTGTGCAGCTCTCCGGGTTTGTTTCGGGGAACGGATAGAAACGTAAGTGCAAACAAACAAACAAAAAATTAGCGTGGCCTAAGGAGGGGTAGTACATGTATTAAAATAACAAAATCTTACCGCACGACTGTTGGATAAAGTTCCGCCGCTAAAAGGTCCACAGCGCCAAACGAAGTGGTGATACACAGTTTGCCCAGAGTGCCAAGCGCTGCCCGCCCAGCAATAAAGCCTACGGAAGCCAACACATAAAAGAAATAATCCATGGGAAATGTATACTTTCTGAAATTTTACTGTTTTCGAAGGGGGAAATAAAGCTTCCCCTTTTCCGAACCCCATGCAAAGCTGTGCTTGCTCGAACTGCCTAAAAGAAACAACGAAAACCCAATTTTGAATGGTGGGGAGGAGTGTAAGTTGTTTCGTTCTCCGAAGCTACCCCATTCAAGGATAATATCTCAACAATTTTGTCGCCAATTGTAGCAGAGGCTAGTACCTGCATTGTCTGTTCCATGAGGGATAAACGACACCGCCACGACAGCAATTCCTGCAGCTATCATGTAAGCTATTGTAGTTTTCTTACGGCCGAATCTAAATTAAAAATAATGATTTCTTTCAATAATTACAATAGTAAATTATAATTATCATAAAGATTAATCCCGGAATCCTTTGAGGCAATTTCTTTAAAAACTTTATAACTTTTTACGTAGAAGAATGTAAGACCAATACAAGATAGCATTTGCCAGAAAATATCTTCCCACGACACATGTAGGGTGATGGCGTCATCATTCACGTGACTATTTCCGAATTAGGTTTTTTTGTTGCTGTGACTAAATTTCATTATTGGGTTAAAAACAAATAGCCCATTTGAGGTTTTGGTTGTGTGGGGCATTTCAAAATAACCAGTTCACGTCCGGCATTTAAAATTTAAGGGGGTAATGAACATGAGCGAAAAAGTCGGGAGACTAGGCCGAGGGCTGTAGAGAGTTGACGTTTTGCAAGAAGCTAATGTTCTACCTGATAATATTTCTCACGACCAAAAGAGGGACATGACGTCATCAGCCACGTGATCAGAGCGTTTTGAATCTTTTTGTTCGATTTTAAGGTACATTTTTTGCCATAAATTGGCAAGTTTTTTGTTTTTTTTTTCTCTACAAATCTTTACACTGTATTATCCCTGAGTAATTATTGTTCCATTTTCAAAGCAGAAGCAAACGAAAACTGAGCCAGAAGTTTAAAAGTTGCTTAAATTGACCGATATTGCAAATTAAAATCGAAAAAGAGACCTACTCTTGAGACTTTTGTAAAATCCTTTCTCAACTTAACTGTTTGTTTGCCGAAATAAATGTTCCACGTTTGTAAATAAAGGAGAACTTTAAAAACCAAAGAATGTATTTGGCGGCCTTGAGACTGGGAATATTTACAAGAAACGGAGTTTAATTCGGCACCACCATATCCGACGTCTGAATCAACTGCCGTATTGAATTGCTTTCATCGACTAAAATGGGTGTTCGGCACTCGAAACAAATTCCACGTTTGAAAGGGGCCTATCATGACATAAGTTTCCGCTTAGTGGTTTGCGGGCTGTTATTATGTTGTTGTTTTATTTTCAGTAAGAGCAATTCGTATCTCTCTTTGTAAATCCATTACATCAATCGGCTTGTGCCGCGACTCAACAGTGAGCTGTAATGGTTGATTTTACTTTCTCTTTGACATGATTCGTATGTCACTGGACATGATTTGTATATCAAAAAGAGCGATCAGTTTTCATCCATCCATTTCAATAAAAGCAAATGGAATTACTTCGCACTATAGCGGACAACCTCGAACGTGACATTGTCGTATAAATATTGCAGCACCAAAGAAAGACGAAAAGGCTAACCCTTTTTTATCAAATTGTTTTAAGGTTTAAACTCGAAGCTTCATATAGTGATACTTATAATTTACTTTTACCGATATCACTTGTAATAATGATAATAATAATAATAATAATAATAATAATAATAATAATGAAAATGAATAAGATGAGGATAATGCTACTGATGATAATGATGACGATGACGATGATAAGGGCAATGACAATGATATTGGTAGCGATATTTTTTTATGATAATGACAATAATATTGTTACCCGTAACTGTTTCTTGTCCAAACAGCATGAAGCGAGGTTTCTTTCGCGTGTTAACGCAGAGCCGTCCCAAGCTCTGGTTACGAGTATGGAATAGAAATTTACTTTCTCAGTCGGTGTCGAGTTATAGGCGACCGTTAATGAGACTTTGTATGAGAAATAAACTACTGAGGTCTGCGAACGCTAAATATCTTTAATGCGATTGTATTGGTATTTTACCACATCGATAAAAAGGGTAAATTCGATAGTTTAATCCATGACTGGCCTTATTTAAACAGTTGACGTGTGTATTAAATTTGTTTGAGTTATCGCTGGCAATATTCAATCTTTTCGGATCTGTGGTAAAGAAACACTTCGGTCATGTATCCAAAATATCCGGTTTTGGATATGATCCAAAGAATCCACCTCCGTTTTAGATCATTTGGCTCAATAATGCGTTCTTTGTATTTTAGCAAAGAAACGAAACATCTGTTTTCAAATTAAAAATCCGGATCTGTATTTTTAGCAAAGAAACGCTCCCTAAATCGTTGAATCAACTCCAAAAAAAAAAAAAAAAAAAAAACCACACTCAGGAATACACATCAAAGGTAAGTCACCTTTGTTTATTTCATTGAAAAAAAGAAAGGTATAATGATAGTTAAAGTTCGTAGACCTCAGTATTTTACTTCTGAACGGTCGACTGTAATTGTAACGCGAGATCGACTCTCTTGTGAGAAAGTAAAGTTACAATTCACATTCGTAACGTGGGCTTGGGACGCTTGTGGTTACCTTGAGTAGTATTCCATAATCTTAGCAACATACGAGTTAGTTCTGGCATTATCATTGATATCTGTCAATTAAGACCAATTAACGAAATTCTCTTAATCCCATGATTCGTATTTCACAATTCAGTACGTTGATTACCTTCTGCCAAGGGCAGTAAATCCCACATGGGAAACTTCGCGGGTGGAGGGTGGGGAGAAAAAAAATGTATTATCCTTAAAAATCATTTTTACCCTTTTGTTGTCCAGAAAACGTTACATGTGGTGAACAAAAATGTTTTACCTGTTACAATTGTGGATAAGCAACGCATTTGCAGGAATTTCCACCAGGCTTGTTATGACAAAATTGAAGTAAATGCTACCACCGAATTCTCCTGAACTCAATGCAATACCGAAGTAGACTACGCCATTCACGTACCTAAAAAATATGTAATTTAATTTTTTATAATCCAAGAAAAAAAGGAAAACAAAACAAAAAGAAAAAGGAAAGAAAAAATGCTGTGCAGGTGTTAACGAATATTTCCATTGTATGGATCAAGTTTATAATGGATCGGCAAGTTTAACATCAAACTACTCACAGCAAGTAGATCAAGATAAGTGACAACTTCCCACGTTTCCATGTTTTGAAGAGGTCCACCACTCCTTTGTTTTCTGTCGTCCCAGGAACATAGAGATCGTCGTTTGGGAGTGGCTTCTTGTTCACTTTTGCGGCGTTCTCCAAAATAGCACGAGCTTTCTCTTTCTCTCCTTTGACAAGAAGCCATCTCACGGATTCTGGAACAAACCTGGATTTAAAACCCTTCAGTCATATTACTTTTATTTGCAAGCTTTTCCATACCCCACCGTTTTACATTTTGGAGTAGTTGCAAGCCCACTTTGTAAACACGCTGTTACTAATTGTTTCATGTGAGGAGGAGGAGGAGGAGGAGGAGGAGGATGAGGAGGATGATGATGATGATGATGATGATGATGATGATGATGATGACGATGACGATGATGACGATGAGGATGAGGATGTTGATGAAGATGGTGATGATGATGATGATGATGATGATGATGATGATGATGATGATGATGATGTTGATGAAGATGGTGATGATGATGATGATGATGATGATGATGATGATGATGATGATGATGATGATGAGGGTGAGGATGCATGATGATGATAATGATGATAATGATGATGGATTTCCATCATTGATTTCCCGCTCAAGGCGCCATGAAATGTAAACAAGGCATAAGAATTTTGCTTCTTCTATGCAATAAAATCTCTTGCTGTTAAAGCCGGCTAATTATCTGGACTCATTGACTTACTTCCAGAATATAAGAATGAAAATCCATGGAGCAGAAGACAGGATCATAAGCATTCGCCAGTCGCGGACAAAGTAAGCCTTTAGTCCCAAGACCATCAAAGCTACCGTATAGTAAAACCAAAGCGCAGCGGTTGCCAGTGCACGTTTCTCAGGTCCAACTAGTTCAGTTGACAAGACAAAAATTGATTGAAAAGCACCAGATTGACAAACTCCGATTATGAAACGGAAGGCGAGGACAACCCAGACGGCTTTAGCAAACGCCATTGCAAATGTAGCAACCAACATCACTGTAAGTGAGGGGAAGAGAACATTTTTCCGACCACATTTATCTGCTACTGTGCCGAGCACGAGAGATCCCACGGCCCATCCGAAGTACAAAATCGCGTTTGCCAACCATCCTAGGAAAGCACGGTCGCAGACCAAGTCAAACTGAAAACATTGGAGAAATTTTGGTCAAGAAAAAGAATAACTTTTATTGCTTTCTGAATTTTTTAAGATTAGCTTGGCTCGAGTTTTTCGTTCCGTTTCTTTATATATAGTTATTTTAACTAGTTTCCGCGCCTGAAATAAGGTCAAAACAAAAGTATAAACTAAAAAAACGGCATTGAATGACTCCATGCCATCAGCTATGCTCTGAGATACTTTGATTGAATATTGTAACAAACATTTTTTATAGTGAACGAGAAATTGGTGTGTCAGGAAACTTCAGTAAAAGGACCAACCTTAGAAACAAACCAGGAAAAAAGCCAAGATAAGAGAGGAGCCTGAAAAAAAGAAATGCTGTAGCCTGGAAACGGATTCCGGTACAGCACATTCGCCGGTTACACATTAACCACAGTGACAAGAGAGATTACACCCCCTGCCTCTCCTTTGGACGTTTACAGACTTGACGAATTTCAGACTTTCAGATCTACTGTATCGGCAATAACACGACATAGTTGCAGGCAGTAGCACTAAAAATGCAGATCTTTGGCGACGAATCAGTGACAGGTGTTCGGAAGCTGCTTTGCTGTCAAATCCATTTGAAACACGTAACAGTGGTCATAATCAGTGAGTTTACCAGTATTAATGACCAATAGCGTCTTTTTAACCAATAAGAATGTGCGTTCTTGTCAGCTTTATTATAGGAAGATGCAGCATTTCATGTTAATAGTACGGTTACAACGAATTTATGCATTAGTCAGACAATTCCAGCCGCGCCCAGCCCTCCCCCCCCCCCCCCTCCCAGGCTTTTACGAGACATTTTCCCGCCTTACAGCCCCGGGGGTGGGGTATTAGCAAATTTTGCGCTGCCCGAGGGTCGGAATTTGCGAACCACGAGGCCCCCACCGAGATTTTTGGCACTCACGTAGTTTCCAATGCGAATATAACTACACAGAGGATTTTACTGGGAAAACAAGCAGATTGGATCATCTGTCAAGGAGCTCGAGGGCAAAGAATTAAAGAGGATTGTAAAGGCATGTTTTCGTTTTTATGCATGTATTCCTTCATTGCGTATCAAGCGAGAATTACATAGCGAAATCGGAATCGAAGCTATCGACGTGAATCAACGTTTTTTCCCTTATTGAATAAAATTTCTGTTGACATTATTTAAAGAACATACTATCATATTTGTAAAACTATTCAATGATTTTATAACAGTACTAAAACCATAGCATAAACTGGTGTCGTCGCAGGGTGAAGTCCGTGGCGATGTTACAAAGGCAGACCAGACACTGAAAGCAGACGTTAATTGAAACAAAAAACCGCACACCAAAATGCTTAAAATGTCATTACTTGACTGCGCGATCAATGAAAAATGTTGCAGTGTTGATGGAGGACGGGGCATTTGCCGTCTTTTCCCGTCCCCATCCCGGGGAATTTGACAGCTCAAGAGTCCCTGTCCCCGTACGTACGTCCCGTACCAAACCAAACACTATTTTAAACATATTTTTCACATATTTTTAAAACGGTTTTATTGTATTTGAGAACTACATTTAAAACAGGTACCAAATTCTGTTTTTAATGGTGCTTTAACCTGCTTTTTTAAATGGTGTTTTAACCTGCTTTAAATGGTGCTTTAACCTGATTTTAATGGTGTTTTAACCTGTTTTTAAAGGTGTTTTAACCTGTTTTAAATGGTGTTTAAACATACTTTTAATGCTGTTTTAATCTGTTTTTAATGGTGTTTTAACCTGCCTTTAAATGTTCTCTAAACCTGTTTTTAATGGTGTTTTAACCTGCTTTAAATGGTCTTTTAATCTGCTTTTAATGGTGTTTTAACCTGTTTTCAATGGTGTTTTAAATATAAATAAAAATACCGTAAAATCCAGAAAATAAGCCTCTCGAAATGTAAGTCCCCCAAGCCGGTAACGTAAAAAACCCTCCGTTAAATCGCCCCTCCAAACATAAGCCTCCCGGGGGCTGGTACTTGGAAAATTGCCCTCAAATGCACAGTTGAATAAAGCAAAAACGGTAAATTTATTTCCAAGTATAAGGCTAGCCCAATCGATTTTCAAATGCAAATTTCCCTCCGTAGATAAGCCCCTCCGAATAGAAGCCCCTCCAAAAATAACCCCCTCAAAAAGGGCCTTTGAAAAATATAAGCCCCGGGGCTTATTTTCTTAATTTTACTGTAAAATCAAAATAGAATTTTGCAAATTAGGCATTTTCTTTTGCTTTCCAAAAAAGCAAGTTTTAGGAAAGACCATTAAAAGCCAGCTGAAAAACCCTTTAAAGTGAAATCACTTATATCTGATTTGTCTAAACCACCTACATGTATTTCTTGGGAATTTTCTTTAAAAACTCACCATACTGACAGTAAGTAAAAAATGATTGTTTTAAAAAATTAAAACAGTACTAAAAAAGTGTATTCTAAAATTATCCGATCAAGTTCAATAAAGTTTTCTAAAGGAAAATAAAAGTTAAATTATTTTCATCTTTCCCACTATAATACAATTATTAGCCAAATTCATCTGTACAAAACAAAGGTCACAAGTTGTTGGTACAGTAATAACTGGCTAAAACACTAAACTAAAAGGATCGTTCAATGAAACAACGGCTACAGATCTGGAAACAGATAAACTGAATGAACAAAAACTTTAAAAAGGTTGCACTGGTATAACTAAAATAAATAAGAATGCTGGAAAGATATAATTATTTTTGTTTGTTCTAGGGTGAAGCTAATTGACTTAATATTGCTCAGAGGTAATTTCTTTCTAAGGCCAAGTTTTATAATAACAAGTAGTGTAATTGGCAAAACTAAGCAAAATATAATAACATTCCTTGTAGCTGTCTCATCCAACAATCATTAAGTTACTGTTACTGGGACAGGCAATTTTCCTCCACCTGAATAATTCAGGAATGAGGGTACAAAATTGAACCTGTTAACAAAGTTCTTGCACATCGCACTGTTTCTGTTATTAATTTTGATAACACTGTCCTACTTTCACAAGAAGCCTGCATGACTATTTGACAGTGAAACTCTGTTAATACAGACGCTTGGGGCACGATAAAAAATTAAAAAGCTTCCACAGAAATAGAACAGGACACTAGCATCAGTAAGCTAAACAGTCTGTGAACATTGACATGCTGTCTCAATGAAATAATATTCTTTTTTTACATTTCAAAAAAACGGATGTACACTGTAGGTCTTATTACAGGAAACAGTTGATAAAAAGAAACTGTGTTATTAAGATTATCTCTCAAGAGTAGTCCTGGCTGTAGTGAATCTGATGACTGAAAAATGTGTTTGTATTCTTAAGTTATTGTTACTAGTACTGTCCTAATTTGTGTTATTCAGTGGATGTCTGTTTAAAATTATTTAAATTTAGAGAAAAAAGTGAGGACTCTCAGGTCCTAAGAAAACTTTTTTTTTTAATGACAAGGAGATTGTATAAAGCTGGTGTCTATAAAACAGGGTTTGCATTTGATAAATTGTGTGGTTCCAAAATTATCCATACCTTCCCCATCGAAGGGATTTTTCCTTAAACATCCTCCTTAAACATCC
>BOPM01000721.1:90084-122041 GCA_022179025.1 Porites australiensis | reverse complement strand
AAGAACCTTCTTCTCGCAAATCGGGAGCATCTTGTCCCGGAAGGGGCATCTTGCGTCTTCTCGTGCCTAACAAAAAATTATCTGCCTGGTACAGCGTACTGGAGCGAGAGTGACAAACAGCATACATTAACAAATATATATAGCTACATAGCACAATAGATAATTAACTAACACCAATAAGGGGTGATAATACCAACATGCCCAAGAAATAACACGTAGAAAGTCATTATCTCCTATACTCCGTACCGGAGATAATTTGCATTACATCGATATTAAATAAATAAATAAAATAATAATAATAATAAACAGAACTATAAAGTGATTGGTTAAAAGGAAAGATCTTGATCACTCTACCATAAAACGTTCCTTTGATAAAATGGTTTTACTTATAAATCCTTGAAATAGTTTATAGCTATTAACACTATTAATAGTTATTGTTTATTTAAATAAAAGATATCAGATATGTTGAAGATAGCTGAAAGTTATATTTTGATGATGACATGAATTTTATATTATACCAGATTCAGTGAAATGGTTCAAATTTGTTTTAATACAAGAAATAGATGAAAATGATGTATTTATGATAATTATGATATGAAACACAAAGAGGTGACATATTAATTACACGGGATTCTCGTCTGTTGTTAGTTTTTCATTTGGTCTAACAGGATCCTACGAGTAGAAAGGTTGGTACGATTTTTTTTTCCTCTTGGCCCACTTTCTCTACTTTTGCTGTGCAGGAACTTTTTTTGGTAATTTCCTAACCCCCCCTCCCCCCTCCCCTCAAAAATAAAATGGTCAATTCCTGACCCTCGATCAACTGTCTGAAAAGCTGAGTGCATCCTCGGAGAACAAGAAGCAGTTAGTCGGGTCGAGACAAAAGGCGGGACAAAAGTTTTTGAAAACTTTTGTCGTGCCTTTTTTCCGGTCTGACTGACTGCCCCTGGGTCTCCGAGGATGAGCTGAGTGAGGCTTTGATTGTTTTAAGGGGGAGAGCGGGGTTAATGAACAGCTAATTAAAGAGATAAGTCACATATCCCTCTTGCAAATTTATTCATAATTCCCTAGAATTTACAAATATTTAGTAAACACGACACTTAAATTACCAAAAATTATACTGAGCAGTGTTTTCTTCGTCCCTGGCTTTCCGCTTAGGCGCCCAAGAAATCAGTTGCTGTTCTAAGCAAAGACATCGGACGCAATTTCCTTCTGCTCGTCGCTCACTGTCGCAACCTTGTTCCCAGGTTGTCTCTCCTACCCGTAGGGACGGGTAGGAGAGAACCCTGGGAACGAGGCTGGCACTGTCACTGTCATTTATTGGTAACGCTTTGTGTGAGTCATCTCAAACAAAATGGGAAATTTTGTGGATTCCATGCAGCTGTGACTTCTACTCTTGACCTGTACTTAAAACCCGGTTCACCTGGTCTGGACACTGGGGGCTGTGGCGGGATATCTCGGAAAGGTAATCAGTGGCAGAACCACCGAACTGCGGCTTAGAAGCCGCTGAGAAATTGAGATTGCACGTCTCCGACAAGAAAAAACAGCTTTTCTGAACAATAAAAGTGAAAATGCTAGAGGTGAAATCATATTATATGCGTGGACCTCGCCGCAAGTATTATGATCACATAAACAGTCTAGCAGTTAGACTGTTTTCACAGTTTTTTTTTTTCAATTCTTATGCTTTAAGGTTTTGTACAAGGTCACAAATTGAACGAAGATATTTTTCCCAGTTTTACACTATTTTAATAGAGCAGTGTTGCAGCTGTTACACAGAGCCTATCTAAGCTTGACATGTCCGCGGTCATGGTCCACAAACCCCGGCGAAATTGTAAACCTATCTACGACCTATTGGCCTTAAGGCCCTTCTCGCTTATTACACAGAAAACTTTGTCTTTTCTGCACTCTACAGAGATAAAACAGATAGCTAATTATATAAAACGATGGCAATTTTTAAAACGCACTATTTTTTATTGTTGCATGCGCTACGATCCAATTCCACTTGCGCATACTCGCAACGTAACGTTATCACTTGCTGCTTTGGCGCAATATACATCTATTTCAAAACGGGTTGTCGGAGAGATCAGCGAATGGCAATTGTTGAACAGACATTGTACAACCGATAGGAACTGTGGGTTTTGAATATTGATGGTAAATACTAACCTATCTAAGCTGGTCAATAATGATGCCAGCTCCATTTAGTGAAGACCTTAGATGGCAGGTTATATGGTTTGTCCATGTTCTTCAGCATTCCGTTGCTGACGCTTCATTTTTCTTGGGCGTTTCTGAAAGAACAGTTGAGCGCCATATTTCTAAATTTCTTGTGACTGGCGATGTAAAGTCGGAAACAATAGGCCGTTCATAAGAGGAAACGGGGAACGTCTTTCGATCGAAAAAAGTCAATAACCCGTTCATAGTTGGTGTATTCATTTTCACGCAAAGTCAACGCAATTTATGAAATTTTGTATCTCAAATAGCGTAACCGCAGTTCTTTTTGGTCGTTCTTTTCCAAACTTCGCCGTTCGCCATTCTCTACGACAACCTTTTTTGAAATAGCTGTGTAATTGCTATAAGGGCGGTCGAACTTCGAATGTTTGGCGACAAAACATGTCGCGTTCACGTGAAAGTCTTATCACGCAGGTCACGGAAACAGCAGACACAAATACCCTTCGCGCCACGCACGCGTGCGAACTTTAAATCGATTTCGAATAATTAGATGTGGCAGTGGAATTCGCTCTCTTAGTAGATTCTCTCCTGACTAGCTAAGCTCTGCTAAATTTTGGTAAAACGAAGTGCTTAAGTCGTCTTCTTCATTGATATCTGTTGTCACGGTCAAATTTACAACTCCTTGAGTTTTCTGATCACTTTCATTTTCCTTGTCCTTTATTAAAACCTGAAAGATAGAGAAAGATAACGCTTCATGATCAAGAAAGCTATTTCAGAGGTGAGTATTGCTAAACGTATTATTAACACACTTAATCACCTCTCACGTACAAAGCTCCCAGTGCTCGTGTTCTTTTTCTACATCTACCCATGGAATTCTCAAGGACGAAAAGTTTAGATAATTTGTATACACAAATATGTGTTGTTTTTAACAGCTTTTCCCCCTTCGCGGCAGATGACTAGAAAAATGTTGTCGAAGCACGGTCAATAGCACTTGTTTTATCATGTTCAAAGCACAGAAAATTAAGCTAAAGGGAAGCAACTGTTATAGAAATAAGGTCGCATCGCCCTTACGATGCCACTTTAAATGCCTCGATTTGGTTGTCGCTTACAGAAGGTGGTCTCTTATTGAGTCAAACTACAGGGTGCAGCCTAGGAGGTTTGGGGGGGGGGGGGGTTTCGGAGGCCCCCTTTATAACGTCAACTGCTATCAAAATGACATGCAATGACGTAGTTATCTGATTTCCAAATTCTGAACAAAACTTGATGGACACAATGACGTAATCTGACGTCATTATGACGTCATATTGTTGAATTTATTAGCAGAACCCAAATTTCCTTCAAAGTACACATAAAGCGAATAATACTTAAATTCTAAGGTTTCTAATAAAATCTTTCACAATAGCAGTGATGTCCTGATGACTTCATTTATTGCCAAAAAAGAAAATGGAAGCATTCGCCATCTTGAATCCTCCATTTTGAATTATCTAAATGTACTCCATTTTACTTAAAACTAAAACAAATCGAGTTATTTTAAAACAGAAAACTTAATCTGAGTATAAAAGGAACTAAAAACATCAGCCAAATATAAAATTCCGGGAGCAATGATTATGATACAATTTTCCCAGTGGGATACATTTTAGGAATAGTCGCTAAGTTTGGTGGTCCTAGCTGCTTGAACGCTTTTTAGCGTCCCCCGGTCTGAACAGGGTTAACCTTATTTCTTTTAATTTACTTCAAATTTTAAACCGGCTACAAACTGAACAGTTTAATGTGTGTTTTCAATAAGGAAGCATTACGTAATACAAAGTTCAAACATTGAACAACAACAGTCATTGTGCATGTTTTATTGGATCAGTATAAGATTCTGCCAATAGTGACCACCCACATGTACCCCTCCCTAAAACCAACGTTAACTTTAAGTTCTTACTAAGGGCAAAATTTTGAGGTTACCTTGTATCGTATATTTCAATGTAAACCCAAGATGTAATTTAAACCCACAGCAAGCATCTTTATCAAAGTGGTCAATAGATCTTAATCTATGAACGCAAAATGTTTAGTCGCTGCCCCAGAAGGAGGTTGTGATAACCTAAGGCAGGTAGTCAGATGTGAATGCTAAAACGCGTTTCCAACTTTGAAAGCGCTATAAATTTAAAATGAATGAGTGACTACTTATTACAAAGGGTGCACATAGATGTTCGACTTTATATTATTTGAAAGGTTTATAATCTTACTCAACCCCTCCCCATAATAATTTTGTACTTACTCCCTTCTTCTCTAATTCTTGCTCAAGTGACGTCAAAAGCTCCAGAAATGTTGGACGTTTCGAAGGTTCCAAGCTCCAGCATGAACTCATTATTTGATAGCTGAATATTAAGTAAAGTCACGAAAGTTAATTTAAGAAGTTTATGAGCTAAGTCCAAAGGACAACTTTTGTGATATCAGCTTTTATTACGTTCATTTTGAAGTCGCTGGTTATCCGTGCAATCTGATTGGCTCTCAACAGCAGTGTGAATTAATCAGGGCTCTAACTAGTTTTGCTCTAAATTGCATGTTTTCTAGATTGCATCAATTTCGTTTTAATAAATAACATCATTCAAATAAACTGTAAAAGCCAAATATTTAAAGTGAAATATTGGAAGTTATGATTATCATCATCATTATTATACTTCATTATAATAATTATAAGAACTTACATCTCATCCGAACATCCATCTGGTTGTTTTAACTTTTCTCCAGCCTTTAAGTAGTCTATAATTTCTATGCCTCCCAAACCGGAATATGGCATTTTTCCTATAATAAGAAAGAAAAAAAACATAATTGCAAGTTAAAGTAAATGATGTGCAGGCTTGTTATTATTTTTATTCTTATTCTTATTCTTATTCTTATTCTTATTCTTATTCTTATTCTTATTCTTATTCTTATTATTATTCTTATTCTTATTCTTATTCTTACTCTTATTCTTCTTCTTCTTCTTCTTATTATTCTTATTCTTATTCTTATTCTTATTCTTATTCTTATTCTTATTCTTATTATTATTATTACTCTTATTCTTATTCTTATTCTTACTCTTACTCTTATTCTTCTTCTTCTTCTTCTTCTTCTTCTTCTTATTATTATTATTATTATTATTATTATTATTATACACGAAGGGTCAGGTTGGGCAAGCGGTTGTTGCTTGCTACCAATCGATCATAGCGTATATATCCGTTTAACTGAATTACGTCATAATTTAATATTTCGTGTCATTTTTACATCAAGTAGTGGGTAGTGATACGTAATCAGGCTTGATAGGAGTAGGTGGTGTCACAGTTCAGTTATAGATAATATAATGGTAAGCTGTACCTCCAGATTCTATTTCCCACATCACTACTCCAAATGACCAGCTGAAAAATAAAATTTTCTCACGTCATGAAAGATATTAATCATCGTGGATGATGTGTATAAAAGGATTAGTTTATCGTTTGTCTCACGACTGTCACTTTGATGTTGATCGCGACTCTCCGACCACACACTGCAGGTTTTCATCAGACGATAATGTCGATTTATCTAGTCGGACTATATGTGCCAACGTGGTTGTTAGTGAGACCGGGCAATATCCGCTTTCTGGGACGAAGTTAAGTTCATTGACCGAGGCCCTCAACGGTACTCTCGTAGAGTTTTAGAGGCTGTTCACATAAGACTTCACTGTAACAACATTAGTAGCGACGGTGGAATTGAGATTCCTGAGGTGTGGATACCTACAATTAGACAATTTAACAGCCTACCACAACGGACCGCTGAGGGAACAGTTTCCTCCCCTGATAATACCAACAATGCTTTGGATCGAATCTCACCAACCATGAGTGAGGTTCGTGATACACCAGTCACTAACTACCACCTACGGTGGTACAAATAGTCTGACTCAGTAAATCGACACTATCGCCTGACGAAGACCTGCAGTGTGCAGTCGAAACGTCGCGATCAATATCAAAGTGACAATCGTGAGACAAACGATAAACTAAATCCTTTATACAAATTTCCCATGTGTTACTGACATCGGTGTTATTAAGTGTCTTCTGTGGATATTTATCATGACATTAGAGATTGGACCTAGCTGTGCACTGTTAAGTTTCTTGTCACTGACTTCCCGATCGAGGCTGAAAAAAAATAAAGGTACCCACCAACCAAAGGGGGGAATTTCATATATCTCATGATGCTTCGCGTCTAATTTCTGTCTTCTCTCCACGGTGGAAGGAGCGTTCGAGGGTTTCGCGGGAGATTTTCTACGACCTGAATTTCAAGATGCAGCTCATCCAAGGTAAGTTTCAATGAGTCCTGTTAATCTTTGGTATTTGATTAATAATGTAAAATGTTTTCATGGTCATTTGACACATTATTGCTCTCGTTTACGACCCTGTTAAGCCATGCTGTTTTAACTCGCAAGTGAATATTTATTGAGATGACTTTCAAGTATCGAAAACTGTGTTTATTCTATCGGCGGACAAGGGGTGGTTGATACTAGTTCCACGCATCGACCTCTTTCGACCTCGCGATTCTTATGGGTTTGAACGTTTCGAAATATCGCATTTTCTGCCCTTTCTCGGCTAAGATGTAAGTCGAAGGTTTCAATTTCTTTATGCTAACAAGTAAGTTCTGCGAAGATGGGACATTTTTCTTGAATTCGCTCTTTTTGCGCTGATCAAAACACAAATATTAGCTCGTGAGGGTATGATGATTGTTTAAATTCAATGGTTTATGGTATTAAAGCTTTTTTGTCTGATTATCTAAGGTAAAATTGGTTTCTCATGGTGGCTTCCGGTCGCAACCGCGCGTGGCGAACTTGAAATTAAAGGCCAGCAAATGTCATGGAATAGCATTGCGTAGGACCTCAACCGGCGTATAAGACCTTAAAGAAATTTTGATTGTTCTTTTTTTAGTGAAGAAGTGGGTGTTTTTGTATATGTATTTTGCCATTTCTTATAAAACTTTTTTCAGTTTATGTTTGATAATGATGCTTAGCTGGTGTTGTGTTACGAAAAATATAAAGACGTCTTTGTTATTTTTATTGTTTGTTGGAGCTGTTCCCCTCCTTTGAATTTTATCTCCGATAGACGTCACTTTGTACTTTAGCGGTCTCGGTGTTTTCGACTGCATAAGCCGAACTTGTTGAAGTAAAAGCATGTGCGCTCACCGTACGGTTGATATACTGCATCGATGAAATATTGAACTGACATTATATGAGCATCACGATCACAAACAAGCAACGAAGAGAAATTTCACACCTAGAATACTTATTTATTTCAAGACAAGTACGTGGAAATCATTTGTTAATCCATGGAGAGCTTTATCAACGAACGTTAAAACAGGACGTACTGAAGCAAAGACCTTCCTCGCTAGCTTCTAAGAACATTTGCGTGGACTGCCTTGCCATTGTATGCTAGTTAACTATAATCGGCGGCTAAAACACTCTCTCTGACTTAACAAGAGATATACTTGGAACAGTAAAACGAAAATCGTAAATAGCTCGAAACAGCAAAGGTACAGAAGCTTTTATAGGCAAAAGAAGTCGCTTTCCACCGTTGTTCAACTGTCGCGTCCCTGTTGAACTGATAGGATCACGTGCGTTCGAAAGTTTGATAATATACTATGAAGCGATGCATCATGGGATATATGAAATTCCCCCTTTTCCACCAACCCAACTGGACAAATCAACCCTGCGGTCATGTACGAAACTGTATATTATGCCGCTATTTACTGACTCGATGATTTACATTACACACTACGTACCTTTTGCATATCTTGTCATTTCTTGACCAGACTCACCAGATAGACTTCGATTGTTGACAGGTTATTTTAAGTTTGTGTTTGACACAAAAAGTCAAATTATGACGTCACAAGGACTGACGTCACCAAATTGGGTTAAATAATTTTTTCTTCAATTTCAACGTGAAACTTATATTATCTGAAAGAGAATTAGACTGGAAGTAAAACGCTGAAAACCGTTTCTCGAACTCTTTAGTTTAGTTTTTAAACTTTTTTGCAAAATAAGATGATTTTCAGGTTACGTAAACCTTTTATAGTTGCTAAAAATCGTATCGTTTTAGATTTTCGTTGTTTGACGCAAAAACGCAAATTTAAGACAAACAAAAATAATCACGTGACCTTTTAATGACGTCACAAATCTGCTTTCTTGGTTTTGGTGCAGCTGGGAATTTTCTTTTGTGAAATTTCCTTTTTTATTTAGTTTTCGACAGTAAAGATGTGTTATGTTTATATTAAATAACTATGGTGACGCGACAATAAAATGCTTAAATTTAGATTTATTTAACCCTCGGACATACAGGGCTAAGGTTTTTCTGAGTTTTTTCCTTGTTCTTTCATCCCTCGCGCGCATTTTTAGTCAAGTTTAGTGATGTTCAGTTTCTATGGTTACGAGACAAGACGTCATAAGTAGCAGGTGATCAAGCAATTTTTAAGTGAACGCACATGTTTTTCAACTTCTTTCACCAATAATAGTAAATCTTGTGGCTAAAATCATGCAAAGGGCTTATTTATGTGTTATTTTTCATGTAAAGCACAAAAAATAAAATTTCCCACGGTTTTAACCTGATTTCTAATTCTTGGTAAAATCCAAGATAGCGACCAAGATAGCGACCATTGTTTGTGCGTCACAGGCCTTCAGCAGCAGCTCCGCCCATAAAATATACCTCATCTTGTTAAGAAGACCAAAGGCTTTGCACATCCACCCCCCTTGTACCACTGGGGGGTTTGAATTTGCGTGTACGTCCGAGGATTAACAGCGGAGGTACAGCGTCTTTGTGGTACAAATGTATCCAAATTTAACACCTTAAATTTCAGCTCATATGTAAGATATTAGAAAATTTGTTTCATCTTTCAACTCCTCCTGAATAGTTTTCAAATTGATCTAAAACTGATAAAATACTAAAGATTCTAAAATTTGAGATTTACGTATGAATGACGTCAGCAATTATGACGTCACATTATGGCATTTTGATGTCAAAATATACGCCAAATTGATTGGCTCAATATTTTGTACTTTCAGGCCAAGTTTGGTAGAGAAAACTTTAGAGCCAACAAAGTTATTGTAAATAAACCCAAATTGGGGTGATTTTTCCCTAGCGTGTAATGATGATTCAAATCAAGTAAAACAGCTTAGGTGAAGGAGAAGAAAGCAGAAAAGAAGTGAAGTTAATGTCTCAAGCCTCGACGTGCTTGGTGGAAAACAAAACAAAAACAAACAAAAAACTTTGATAAACAATGCTATGTTAAATAAAAGGAATAGCTCCTTAATCAATATTGTAGAAAATGCAGTCAGAATTTCATTAAACAAATTGTATTCTGTAAATCGCCTCTTACGTCTGGCAATAATTTCAAATGAAAACACCGAAACGAAAAGAAACGCTCAACGCTGCACAAGATGCCTTGAGAGGTCAGTGATGATAAAATGATGTGTTGCTAAAGTGTACAGTGTCTTGCCTGTACTAAATAGCAATTGAGGGGTGCGTCATTTAGTCAGTTAATGTTGTTTTTTATTCATTCCAAATATTTCCCCGATTCTGATTGGCTAAAAGCACTCGTTTAATTCACCATAACCAGTTACTGATGACCAAGTTTGGAAGAATTTTGACTTTAACGAGGAAATGACGTCAAAAATGCAGCGTTTTCGCAGGTTAAGGCACCGTTAACCGAGAAGACCTGGGGACGAGGTTGAGTTGTTTTGCTTGTGAACTTGAAAAAATGGCGGACGTTTCACTCGTTTCAAGAGTAAGAATTAGGCGAAAAATAGCTAAAAACATGGCAAGAACAGCAAGAAGACAACTCGAAGGGCGACATCTGCTATTTGGAGAATATTTGCGGAGCTGGACAAACCTAAACGTACACTATCGAAGATGAACTGAACATAGATGGATCGATGGAGGTAAGCATGTTTTAGGTATGTTTTTAAACTAGGAATTATTTTGAATGAATAATAAAACAGTTATTGAATTCGGCTTTAGTATCATATGAAGAATTATGGAGATCTCGGAGGGAGTTATGCGCCTCGGCCTACGGTCTCGACGGATAACACCCTCCTCGATCTCCATAATTCTTCTTTAGATACTCAGCCGCATTCATTAACTGTTAAATAATAATAATAAAAAACTCTTACACGTCAGATTTGGTGGTGTATATGTAATCCTCTAACGATTCCATCGCCATCCATCGAACAGGTAACATTCCCTAAGTAAGGAATTATGTTAAAGTAATTAATGTCGACGTCAGAAAACCGTGAACTGGGCCTGGAAACTATCTGTATTTGAATTGGAGATCAATAATGGTTTATTGCAGATCGATACATGTAATGTGAGAAAACTATAAGCTAAAAAAGGGGAGGGGGAAATTGTTTTAGCTATTTAGCTAGGAGCTGCGTTTTTATCCTTGAATTTTAATTTTGGTATTCGAGATCTAGACTGAAAAGTTATCTGGATTTTCTGGATTATAGCGTAAGTTGCAAATCGAATGTCGATGTTTAAATGGGAACGGATAAGGCTCCTCGTCATTTCACAAACAAGAAACAAGGAAGAAACTCTAGCCCCCCGCGGAAACTGAATCGAAGACTTTCACCAACTAATAAGACAGAGGAAACGCTCAGTTCATTAAGCAATTGACACGGCTATAGCAAACGGCTTAAGACTACCCCAGAAGTGTTTTCGTATTCTCCACTTTCATATACATCACGTGAGAGACCAAAATCAGAAACCATAGCAATGTTATTCTTGCCGAGCAACACATTCCGGGCCGCAAGGTCACGGTGGACACACTGTAATGAGACAAACGAAACAAAATTACTCATTTAAAGATGATGATGATGAAGATGATAGTGGTGGTGATGATGATGATGTTGATGATTATGATTATGAAGAAGATGGTGATGGTATCGCGATGGTGACACTGATAATGATAAAGATGTAGATGATGCTGTGAAGATGGTGATGGTGATGATGATTATTATATTGTTACTCAGCAAAACAGGTCATATTTACGATGAAATATATAGTGTTTCTAAAAATTAATAGAGAAAAAGAAAAAAAAGAAAGAAAAAAAGGGTAATCCTTTAGGAATAACAGCGGGCGTATACAATACAAACTATATTTACCACTTTGCTCGCCAGGTGCACCATTCCACAGGCCACATCTCTGGCAAACTTGATTCTATCGATGGGGGTGAAATGCACCACTTTTTTCGCTTGGACATTGATGTAAGCATTATCTCGACTTTTCTTGAGGTGACTTAACAAGCAGCCATTTTCTGCCAGTCGCACAACCACTAATATTGGCTCTATATGGACAAATTTTAAATTGTCATAAATTAGTGAAAATAATTTAAGAGGAAAAAGGACAACAAAAAACGAAAAGAGATTTGTGAATTTGTGATCTAATCAAAAGTATTTGGCTCAAATTAGTTTGTGTTTTCCAACCAACGAAGAGAAAATCAATCGAGATTCTTCTAGTTGCCTTAGTCTAACAAATGGGTCCATACAGACTATAAATTTAGTTTTGAAAAAAGCTAGGTGCAGGTCTTGTTGCTGAGAAAAATGCCTCTTATAGTTTAAATCCACTCCAGAGGGACCACCACCTTACCTTGGTGGAGTGTGGTTTGCGTGTCCCAATGACTCATAGAGCTATGTCGGCTGGAGTGTTTGACTTCTGGTAGGGCCACCCATGCCTGGCAGGGCGAAGGATAGAGACCAGGCTAAGTGTGGTCCCCTGGTCCTCCACGTTAGGGGTTGGGCCGAGGGCTCATATCCCCCGTAAAACCCAGTTATTACAGAAACCAGACGCAGAGAAAATTCACTTTAACAAGGGATCATTGTGGCCGGTCCTCACAATAGAAAGGAGGAGGTGAAGACCGTTGCGGCTAACTGAGAAAAGTGGAGGAATTCTGCGGAGGCCTTTTGTGCTACGAGACACAAAGAGGATTGGTGAGATGTGAGGTATAGTTTCAATAATTTAGTCAGACAACATTTTTAATGAAATGTTCACATTCAACTTCCTTGGGTTTAATCAACGATCGTTTCATTAGTTATAGTAACTGCGAAAACATTGAACGCCTCATTTTAGTGGGAAGCACCTGAATTGATTTAAATTGTAAAATTATGAATACGTTTATCAAATCAACCACACCCGTTTTGTAAGAAATACTTGTAAGGGGGTCTCACTAAGAACACACTTAAGATGGAAAAAAGACAGTCTCGTTTCTAGGCCTTTGCGTTATGCAGAGGAGAGAAGGATGCTTGGAACTTCGTACGCAGCGCAAGGCGCCTCTGAGATTCCTTGAATTGAACATCTCATTCAACATGATGCTAGATCCACTTAAACGGGCCTTGATGAACGTCCTTTGTTGTGCATAACAATGCTAACGAAGATGAGAACTTTCCATGCAGATTCATTTCATTTATGGGTGCTTGAATTTGACGTGCGTACTGGACTTGTTGGATCTTGTGTCTTATAGGGGATGTCGACCTAAGTATCAGTCGCTTTTTTGATGCACCTACCATTTCTTGTACAGGCTCCAATGAGACTTACAACATTGGGATGGTCACCAACTCTGACCATGATTTTCAGTTCATTTAAAAGGTCCCTCTTTTCTATCGTTGTTGCATTTTCTGCAAAACAAAAAGACGGCTGGAAATAACGTCATTGGAGAGCACAAATAAAAACGCGTATTGAAAGATCGCACACTTTTAACAGGTTAAAATAAAATCAGGAAACTGCGATACCTAACTGTCAAGAGCTTAGTAAAGAAATTTGAGAAAATTTAGGTTATATCAAGAGAGAATAATCTGAGAGAGCAGGAAAACGCCCGGTCTTGCTTTTGGGTATTTGAATTTCAGCAAAGTTATTTTAAGACTAATTAAATGCTTGAAATTAATAGGAAGTTTGTTTCCAGAGAAGACCAGAAACTTTTATTCAGCGTTTTAAAAGAGAATTCAACATTGTTTGCATGCTCCTAGGCAGTTACGCGTGGACTTGGTGACGTTTCATACAATTGTCGTCTCAGGAATTAGACTTCCATTTAACTCCAACTTCTGAAAAGACTACTATTACGTCAATTTGACATCAGACATAAAAGCAGTCTTCATTCTTATCAAACTCGCAAGAGCAATGATTTACACGTTTCTCGTGTGCACAGTCCAATTCGGGGAAGCAAAATTTCAGTTTTTAAGCCTCTAAGGACTCGAACAACCTAGAGAATGACAGAAAAACAGCAAATCATTCTCCTTTTTTTAAGGCAAAGCTTAACACTTTGTAAATAATGCCCTATCTAATTGTTAAACTATAATATACGTAAATGTCAATTTTCATCTTTCTTAGTTTTTAATTTTAAATTAGGTGATTTATTTTATTTTTTTCTTTGTCATTTTGTCATTTATGATTTGCAGGGGCCCACTGAAAACCGCTAAGGCGAGTGGGCTTCCTGGATAAATTTTATTATTATTATCATTATTATTATTATTACAAGTGATACCGGTAAAAGTAAATTATAACTATTATTTTACACTATATAAACCTTCGAGTTTAAACCATAAAAGAATTTGATCAAAAAGGGTTAGCTTCAGTTTCTTTTTTCTTCGGTGCCGCAAATTTTTACGACGAAGTCACGCCTCTATCCATTGGACCACCTCGGTAAGCGTTAACAAAGTAAGGTTAAAAGAGGTAGGGGGGACGTAAAGCTCACAATAAACCCCTTAATACTCTTTCAGGTTTGGTCCATGCCAGGGAACGTTTAAGAAGTTTATGAACTATCGATCTCGCGGCTACCGACGGAACAGTAAGATCGTAAAATTCTCTCCTTGCTTGTAAGGTGTTTTTTCATCGGTCGGGGAAAACATTAACACAACATTGTTTACCATTATTTCCATTGTTTTAGGTTAGGGTAGCAAACCATTTGGCTTTTAGCGTTAGAAGAAGTGCTCTATTATCTCTCTCCCCAGAATAAAGAAAAAACAATATGGCCGCCAAATACATCCTTTTAGCTTGGAAAGCTCTCCTTATTAACAAACGTTGAAGATTTATTTTCGCAAACAAACAGTTAAGTTGAAAAAGGATTTTACAAAAGTCTCATAAGTAAGTCTCCTGTTCGATTTTAATTTGCAATATCGGTCGATTTACGAAACTTTTAAACTTCTGGCTCAGTTTTGGTTTGCTTCTGCTTTGAAACTGGAATAATACTTACTCAGGGGTAATACAGTGTAAAGATTTATAGAGAAAAACAACAAAAACTTGCAGTTTTAGGGCGAAAAATGTACTTTAAAAGCAAACTAAAATATTCAAAACGCTCTCATCACGTGACTGATGATGTCATGTCCCTTTTTCGGTTATGAAAAAAATTGTCAGGTGGAACATTACTTTTCTGCAAATTTTCTCTGCCGTGTGATGAAACGTCAAACGCTCTACAGCCCTCGGCCTAGTTTCCCTTCTTTTTCGCTTATGTTCATTGCCCCCTTAATTTTAAATTCCGGACGTAAACTCAGGTTATTTTTAAATGCTCCACACAATTAAAACCTCAAATACGCTATTTTATTTAAACCCAATGATGAAATCTTGTCACAGCAACAAAAAACCCTAATTCAGCAATGGTCACGTGGCTGATGACGTCATCACCTAGATGTGACATGACAAGATATTTTGTGGCAAATGTTATCTTGTTGTGGTCTAACATTCTTCTACGTTTAAAATTGTCAAAGTTATAAAGCATAAAGAAAAATTGCCTCAAAGGATTCTGGGATAATTTTTATGATAATTATAATTTACTTTTATAATTATTATTAAAATAATTAAGTGAAATTGACATATCCCGGCCAAAGCCCAAAAAATTCCTTTTCCGTTCCATTATATTCTCTCTTGGTTATATGTGATTCGCTACCAGCAAAAATTATGTTCCCTTGCAACTAAAGTAAAGCAAAGTAATCTCTGCGTCGGTTACCTGTATTGCCAAGAACCTCTCCTTAGGGGACAGTTGTCCTGGATTCAAGGTGTCCCGTGATTGGAGGCTCCACTTTACCAGGTGACACAGACACAATTGTGGCATCCAAATTCATAACTTAGGTGCTGTTTACTTGAAGGGAGTACGATTCTAGCATCAGGAAGATCCTAGAAGGCGAATCATCCTAGCGCCAGATTACAATTAAAGGGAAGCTACTAGAATTAAGACGATCCTTTCACCAAGTTAACTGCCTTCGCTAAGACGATCCTAGGTATCCGGGCTAAAATCTCTGCATGTAAACAAGACGAATGTGGTTCCGCATTCTAGGTTCTTCCTGGTGCCAGGGACGTCCTGCCAACATGTAAACAGCCTCTTAAACGAATAGTAATGAGGAATGTGGGAAGTAATTTACCTTTTACTTTCTTCACTGCACACGGCAACTTCTCTCCATCAATCTGTACCTCACCCTTATAAACCTCACCAAATGCGCCTTCTCCTAACTCTTCTTTCAGTTTGACATCTGTTCTCGGCAGTTCAATCCAGTCTCCCTGTACCCACATCTCTGCCTAAAAAATGGCGTACATGGAATAGACATTACCATTAATGACCTCCAGGGAATTTTAACTTAAAAGTTTTTTTCTTTTCTTTTCTTTTAATAACACACTCACTTTGTACTATGCTTTCTTACTGTATTACTACATTACTATATTGCTAAATGCATATGGTTATGCCTACAAGATTTTTTTTTCGTACTTTTGCATTAACTCCTGTGCGATCTACATTTTAATTTTGCAAAGACGATCATTTTTTTGCCTCGCTAATTATTTTTCTTTTCTCAAAAATTCGGAAGACAGTTGCATAGTTGCATAGTTGCATAGATTTTTCAACGGATTTCTAGGTTAAGGTTGGTCTTCTAGGTAGCAGCTAAATCGATCCTAAAATATTGTCTGATAATTGCTTTGAATCTACCTGGGGCAAAAATCAGTCCTAATATATAATTGCTATTTTTTATTTATGTTTTTTTTTTTTTCAGAGTATGCATGTAGTATGTAGTAGTAGTCTTCTATTATTCTACCAAAAAAATATAACGCTGTTAAATTCAATTTAGAGTGCGAAAAAGCTCATATTTTGGGCAGGTTATAAAAATGCGTGGGCTGTCAAACGACAGGTCGCTCGTTACAGACCTATCGTCTGACGGGTGATCAATACGCAGAGTGAGACTTGGAAGAGATGCGTCTTATACCAGCGCTTCGCGCCTTGAAAAATGGATCTTGAGAAAACAAAAAACAAAAAACAAAAAAACAAAAACAAAAAACAAAAAACGAAAACACTGTCTTGTTCTGAGTAATCTCTTACCTCATCCTTTTGAGCTACTTTTTCTTTACAAATTGGTCGAAACCTCAGACAGATGACCCCGACAAAGAAAACGACTAAGCTGAGCGGCAACACGATGATCAGAATCAATTCCTTTATGAACGTGTCTGTGAAGGAAAAAGGTGACAAGAATACAACAACAAGTAGATTACTTAAATCACCTTAGTAGATATCAAAGGAGTATTTTAGACTATTCTTCAGCACTAGTGTGGAAATGAAACTTAACATTCAGTTTCCATTACTTTGATTTGAGAGGTGTACCATCATCAGCATCACTTCGTTTACAAATGGAGAGCAGCAGGCAAAAAATTACCGAAAGTATAGTATATAACAGCTCATGACCCAATTTAGATCTAATGCAATGTCCTCGCGTTTTTCCCTGAAAATGAAACATAAAATGACCAATTCGTCATGCACTACCAAAGGATACTGAGCCAACCAATTTGTAAATTATGTGCAAGACTTTTGTGGTGTGTTATATGTTTCAGCCAATAAGCGACGAGTTTAATAACGGGTTCAGCATTTCGAGATGATTTCAGTTACGTGAGGTTAAACATGGGACATGTACACAGGGATCGAACAAATGGAGGGGCGTGGATTACCGGGCTAATAATCCCCCGTTTTGCGAGAAATTTGTGGCGCATGACCCTATACACTAATGTTTAGAGGAATGGCTGTGTCTTCAATTTTGGCCAACTATAGTGTAGCAGGTTTTGCGCATTTTTTGTGAATTCGATGCAATTTTGTCAAGGATTTTTTTGCTTTCCCAGTGTCATTCCCATTTCCCATTCTTATGACTGAAATTTCACGTCAAGTTTTCTCGTTTTTTGGCATTGCAAGAGTAACGGTACAATCCTAGTTTGCAATTACGTTCGTCCTTTCTAATTTACAAAGTAGTTTACCAAGTGCGTCAAACGTATTATGATACGTATTTTGGTGGCCCATTGGTTTCGGCAACCCTCTTAAAAAAATTCTGGATCTCCCAGTCCCTTAAAGAGTTACATAACGTACGGTTTTCTGTCTATCAAACGCCTGGCAAACATGAACGCGAGATTTCCAATGCAGTGTTTTAAAAACCGCTGGACTGCGTTCAGCTAACAAAAACATGATGGACATATACATATACGGTTGTAGCCATTGGGCAAAGTTGACTGAAGTAAACATTAAATTTTCTGCGAGGTGTGTACACCTGAGGCATGTGCAATAGACTTGAGGCACGCACAATTAATTTCGAAAGTTATTCATACGAGGAATTTTAGTATGCTATAAAGGGAATGTTATGGCTTTAATTGTTCTAATTCCTGATGTCAGTCTTATCATCGTTGAAATATTCTTAATAAAGAAGTTTAACCAAAGGGCTACATAAATAGTACATACCGGGTCGAGTCATTTGTGTTATAGAGACACCATCAGATCTTCCATATATGTTGTTGCTTGACAGCCGAATAGTGTATTCTGTAGCGGGTTGTAAGTCTTCCATTATCACTCCTGTACGCTTATATGGCAGTGTCTTTACCACTGTGAAGTTATTGGATGTTCCTCTCTTTCGTTCGATGGTATAGTTATCTATCCTGTAATACTTGCCATTATCTGGCCCATCCCAAGTTAATACGAAGTAGCTTTTTTGTACATTAGTTGCTTTCAAGTTTCTTGGCGGCTGTGGTTTTTCTTATTAAGGAATTAAAAGGGAATCACAAGTGACACTTCTGATTCGATAAAATAAAAACTATTTTTTATTACAAACAAAAGCTTAAAACAATTGGCCTAGTAGATTGTGTTCGTCCTAGATACAATGTTTTTTAAATTCTCTTTTTTAATGAAATCCCTATAATACGATCAAGCAAGAGCTCGTAGCATTTTAGAACGCAAGAGATCGTATTTATTGATACATCAAACACGAGATAGAGTGTTTCAAGGAAAATTAAACAGCGATGCGAAGATGTAAATACCACGCGCATAGGTGCTATACCATTTTCACCGTGGTCACCTTGTTTTTGTTTTTGTTTTGTTTTTGTTTTGTTTTTTGTTTATTTCTTTTGGCTTTACACCACCGTAGTGAAAGTTTATTGAAAAAGGGCAAAACATAGGCTTTAATTTTATTATCTGCTTACCTAATAGAACAAAGCTTTTTATTTCTTTTCCAAAGGCAACACCAATCCCATTTATTAAATGATTAATAGCCTCGCTTTTTGAAGTAGTGTTTGTATTAATGAATGCTAAAATGTCAACATCAGCTTTCAGGCTGCCTTTGCTGTAATAGAAAGCATAAGTACATCCATTTGTGCATAATTACACTTATTTTGTATTTTAAGACTTTGAAATATAGAAAGCAAACATATATCAAACGTACAAAGCACCTTTTTGTCTCCCCTTCAATCCCATAATTCAGCAGCAATAAGTTGGCTAAAGCAAAAAACATTCTCTTTGTGAGGTTTATAGAGAAACGCCACCCTGCACGTACAATTATTCGCGCCAAACCCTTTTTGGCGGTTTACGATTATGCAATTATGCTTATTCAAGGACCGTTGCGCATAGATTATAAATTATAAAATTATTCTAATTCATATTCTTTCTAAATGAAAGGCAATCCTCACAACACATCTCTCAAATTTCCGTTCTACAAGACCTCTGGCGTAATGAACTTGCAATTTTCGGTGTATATGTATTAAGGGGTTCTATTTATAAATACCTAAATCGTAGAACGTTGACGTCATTTATATCCAAATCTGCGGATTTATTGAAATGGCGCATTACCTGCAAAATTAATGTACATTTGTCAGATTTGATCATGAATTGACATTATATTATGACGTTAATGATTTCTACTCACTCATAGAACTCAGCCTTAAGTTGTATTTTCGAATGAAGGAAAACATACAAGTAGCACAACGGTGAGCAAGCTCAACGAGCATTTGGACCTCGGGATTAGATAATCGATCCCTCACTATAATTATGAAGAGAAGTCAGGCCAACAACTGACTTCGCTGCGCAAATCCCTGCAGAATAGGACCAAGAATATTTGAAGATAACTGGTACCATTTGAGGCTATCCCGGGACCTTCTACCGCAGACAAATTACCGAGATACTTAAGTTTAGAGAATAAGAGCATGACAAGGAACTTAAGACTTAATGTCTTACCATAGTCTTAATCCATATTTCCTTTTCTATAAACTTGCTGCTGCTGCGGTTAACAAGAGCGATATCGAATTCATCTTTCATCAACAGCTGGAAGGTCACAATGATGTTGACAAAACCTAAAAACACGGTGAATGGCTCAGACCCTTGAATACTTTTCTAGAGATTTGAAGCTCGTAGCAAATAATACATGGAGTTTTGAGATGCGAAGGAATTACCCTGAAGTGCTTTGAAACTAACACAACTACAGCAGAAAAGTCGCAATTAACTTGCATCTTGAAGCTTACAACTCAAAACTGGCGTGGCAGGCTGGGAGCAATTAAATCTGACGATATTAAGACAAAATAGCTTTATAACCTAACACAAGAGAAGATTACCTGAGTCCTTTACCACATGCGCCTATCATGAAAACTGCGGTCTACATACATGTAGTAGAAAGTTTTGTCTAACGGTGTGGAGTGGAGGTAGGTATATTATTAGCTTCAGCAGTGTGCACTTGGACACGACACCTTACTAACATTCCCTGGAACTGTCTCTTCAAACAGCCCTCTTATCGCCCCACGTCAGGTAATCCGGAACCAGGAATCCGGGAATTTTTTTTTATTGGGAATCCGGAATCCAAGTTTCATTGACAAGAATCAGGAATCCCAGTAGCTGGAATCCGGAATCCACAGAGAGGAGTTTAGAATCCAAGAATGTCATCGACTACCTAACATGCAGCCTGAGAAACCAGCCGACATTTGGCGACGCTACCACTTCTTTCCTCTCCAAATGAAGCTTGAGAAAAGAGCGCAGAAATTCCACACTGATCAGTGACGCGTCAATACCCAGATCTGGGTAGTGCTTCTGATTGGTTGAATCAAATTTCTCACTCGGCACGACCAATCAGAAGCACTACCCAGATCTGGGTAGTGACGCGTCATCAGTATGGAATTTCTGCGCTTTTTTTTCAGACGTCATTTTGAGGGGAAACAAGTGGTAGCGTCGCCAAATGTCGGCTGTTTTCTCAGGCTTCCTAACATGAGGCGACTTTACATGGGCAGATTTTTGAGGTCATCTAAAGAAAGTTTTTTTCTCATCCTTACTTTAGCTTAGTCGAGTCCAATCAAAGAAGCGAATTGGGCTGACCATGGAGACACTTTTTTTAACGATGAGCTAATCCGAAAGATGAGCACCTGTCGACGGCAGCAATACTTTCTTTCTACTCTTTCTCTTTTTTCTTTCTACCATTATCATTATCAGAATCGTTGTCATTATTTATATTACTTGCTTATTTACTTACCAGATGACAACGTTTTCAATTCAAGAACTTTGCTGGTTGGTCCGTGGCCGACTTGGTTAAATCCATTTACCTTGATCTGATATCTAGTGGTTGACGGAAGTCTAGTAATGACAGCCTCTGTGACGTTGCTTGTGACGTTCATTTCCATATATGACTGGGATCCAAGGCGATTGTATCTTATCCTGTAGCCTAGCAGTTTTTCCTTGTACTTCGTTGGGGGGATTCTTTCCCACCAGATGTAAACTGAAGATGAATTGAGAGGATAACCTTTTACCAACCCGGGAGCATTCTTTGGAACTAGTAAAAAGGAAAAATAAAATATATTATACGACAAACACAGCTCAAATTTCCGTCTTGCTCGTGAGTTATCGTCATCATTTATGTGCAATGCATTGTTTATGATTAGTGGACATTTTTTAGTTGGCTTTCAACGTTCTGCCGCTACCAAGTTCTGTCACTAGCCTCAAGCTCTATGGTGAGATGGGCGTTTATGTTACACAATTTTTATTGAAGATGTACGCCCGACATATTTCATATTCCTTCCGCTCCGCGAAAAAAAAACATGTGAAATAATTAATTTGCGTTTGGGCGCCAGATTAATGGTTGTGCATTTTTTTTTTTGGCCAAAATAAATGTATTATATATGGGCAGGAAAAAAGTGGAAGCGAAGATCATCGGGAGGCTTCCATCAGTGAAGCCTTAAAAACTCTTATTACACATCATTTCACTCGTGCTTAAGGCTGAAAAGAAGGCATTTGTGACCAGCGCAAACAAAAACGGAATAAGTAGCCATTTTATTGCAACTTGGCGACGTGATTTTTAAATAGCACAGCCCACAAATGACGTCTGTGTGACTTATTTTCAATGTTATCCTGACTTCTGTCATTTTTGTTCTTTTATGACAAAAGTCTGATAAACATGACATTTTAGTCACAAAAGACAATCCAAGTGAACTTTGAGTTCTATAAACAACATAGGTCCAGCACTATTTAGATGGGCACCGATTCTACCTCTTGGAGGACATCTTGATATATTGCAGTATTCCCATCGAACTTTGGGGTCAGTGGTATAACACCAAGGTCCATCCGGGGCACTTCCGTCGGGGTTGCGACACATGTTGGACTCATTTTGGCCATCAACTACATCTTGAGGAATCCGCCAGTGACGGTGGGGACATTGTGAGGCCCAAAGCTGACAAGTACGGCCAGACCGGGTGGTGTTGACAGTACCTCGATAGCCTACACCGATATCGTAAAAACAATCTGTGGAAAACACGTGATTAGACTTTACATTTCTGCCTTTTGGGTTTCTCTACATCGGGGAAATTATATCTATCTAACTCCTAGGTAGTGGTTTTATCAGGGAATTAAAGGTCGCAAACGAAAACAAATGTCTGCCACCCTGGATGATGTGGCAAAAATTTTTAACAAACTCCCTTTAAACATTGTGAAGAGTGAAAACGTTCAAACGTTCTGCCGCCGAGCAAGATATTTCTTTTTACCATAACCTTGATATTTTATTACTATTTTAGGCTTTAAATGTAATTTTGCATTGTATTTTTAGGCTTTTTAACGTAGTTCTTAAATTCTAGCATTGTATTTTTATTAGGCTTTTTAAATGTAACAGTTCATTAAAATTCTTGATGTAAATTAATTTTTTTTAAGATACAGGGCTTCCATGGAGACCAGCCTTAGAGCTAAATGGGCTACCCTGCATAAATAAAGTTTTACTCTACTTTTCTTTACTTTACTGTAGCTTAAGTTATCTATCCCAAAGATGAGCCGACTTTGTAAGTCTTTCTTGGGCCTGCGAAAAGTCGAGCAGGGAGATTGCTCCGTTAATAAATATCATATAATTGACTACAATATGCTAGCAAGATCAAGACTAACCTGTGCTCTTGGTATCATCATCTATAAGGAATTAATGAAAAGTTGAATTTTGGTTAGACAGGCTTTGGCCGTTTCACACAGCTATGGAACTCAGTTCTACCCCTTTGGTTTTACACCGGATTTCGTCCCTTGGTATCACGTGGCCATTCTAGGGCGACATGACTATGCATATAAAAACAAAACTGTTATGTTCAACTGTTTCATGGGTGAAAACCGATTAGACCAGAGGTAAGTGGCCGTCTAAAAGATATCTCCAACTTCAAGCATTGTAGGAACCGTTGTTGGCTAGCTATTAGGCTGAATTAGCAACGGAACAGGGACGTCAGTTGACGACGGGAAAGTGCGCAGAAAGGACTAAACGCGACCTCCGGTGCCCAATTCGTCACTTTGCCATTGGTCAAGTCATTTGTTTGATTTGCGCGCGTCTTCGTCAACTGACGTTCCCGTTCTGTTGCTAAATCAGCGTAATATCATTTTCTGGTGAGTGTATTGTTGAGTGTCTTTCCAATCTTTTGTATTACGTCATTTGCAAATTGCACCCGTCCACAACACCAGAAAACTATCACAATTCTTGAAAAAAATCAATACTACAAATATTTACAAAATTTTCAGGCCCTCAGAACAAGGATCCCATTTGCAACCTTATTCTCGCTAATGATGGACATTAAAATATTGTAGGGCTGCTTTAAGTATACAGACCTAGTAGGGGCTGGTACTGGTAGCACTCGGGGGCGTCACCTCCGTTTGCAACATTATAAGTCGAGCAGTTTATCATGTCGTAATCAAATCTTGGGGCTGTCTCGGCTGCGTTCCTGATAAAGGCCATCTCGTTTACGCATAAAACATAGTCAAGATGTTCGCACGTCCTACGACAAATCCGTCGAGGTCGAGGTATTCGTAAGGACATATCGCAAGGCTGGTAGTGATAACGGCAAAAAAGGTCCCTCATTATGGGTTGACACCGCTCTGATATTTCGAAGAAATTAAAATAGCTTTGAAAAGTAAAAGTTTCCGTGTCACCGTAATCCACAGTCGACTGGTTGCCAAATACGTAGAGACTGGTAATAATGCCCTTGCAGAGTGTGCCTTTAGTGTATTCGTAGAAGATACAAAACTTGTCTCTTGTGGAAGCGTTAACTGGAGGCTCAGCCTGTACACAGCTACAAAAAAATAAATAGATAAATAAACAAATAAACAGATAATGAGGTGAAGAAATTTTCAGTCGGTTGAATTTATTGAAACGGTTCTTGTTGACATAAGATTAAATGGAACAACCAGAAAATAATGATAATGATGATGACAATAATGTTGGATGAATTTGAGCCCCAGGCGGCCGACCAAAAGTCAGGTACGATAACGTTAATCAGTTTGCCTTCTCTCTCTCCTCTTAAGATATCAATAGCAAAGAATCGTAAAAGAACCAGTCGTATTGTGACGTCATTTGCAGTGGTGGAAGAGGTGGATCATGTTTTTCTTTTAGTCCTCGAGGAAGGTTTGTCTTCCGAGCCGAGATATCGGGCAATTTTTTTCAAAGATATTTTTGTTTCATTATTTTGTTTACTTGTTTATCGCTTTGCGGCCAGGGTCAGTTTGCCGTTTTGCATTTTACGTACTATTAGTTTATATACGTGTAAAAGTAATTATTTAGTTGAACTGTTGGATTCAACTTCCACTTAAAAACGTAGAAACGTCAAAAGCTCTGGAATTCAACCGTCAACTCTCAAAATAGAATGATAATAATAATAATAATAATAATAATAATAATAATAATAACAATAATAATAATAATAATAATAATAATAACCGTCAAAGCTGCCACCCCACTGAGGCCTTTTTCGATAGATTATGAGGATTTTGCCCACCGGCTACAAGTGAAATTTGGGACGTTAACTCTGTTCTTTTTGTCCAATTAAAAAAAAAAAGCCCCAAAAGAGAAAGCACGGTCATCATTAGAGGAAGAAAAAAAGAGTAAGACTGACAGATCAGAGGTCTGAACAAATCACCCCTCCGTTTCGGCATGAGGTCTGCCTTTATATCTTTGTCAACCAATGGTATCATTTTAAATCTTGTAACCGTTTTCTTCCATTTTTTAAAGCTTTCTGCAGCTCCAACCGGGTGAAGGGTTAGTTTTGGGTAGCAAAGTCCCCCTTTCAGTCTACGATTTGGTTTTGCTGCATGAGCATGTCTATCTTAGACCAGCCGACGAGCGAGGTATCAAGACTCCCGTGTAACTCGACATGTGACTTTAGCTTCTCTGCAATCAAAATCAACGGAAATAGAGGAATTTACTCAAATCCTTAAGGGGGCATAAAACCGCAAAAATATATATATATATATATAATAATTATAATAATACTAAGAAGAATACGAGACAACGGATAATGTTAAATGTACATCAGCAAACCAATGAGAAAATTGTTCTCTAATGATCATGAATATAGTAACAAAGAAGATGCCAATCGTAGCCGTCCGGTCGCCATAATGCTAATGGAACAGTGTAACATTATAAACTCATTGTTTCAAATAGGATTCAGGCGAATATTGTCTCTAATTTAAATATAGCCTTTTAAGACACTGAATGAAAAATCAGTTGCACGAGCGCACTTTGAACGAGCCAACTAGGCCAAGAAGAATTTTCCTTCGTTGGAAAAAAGCTGAAAAAAAAATTATCTACCAACATACCTTGAGTTGCTGTTTATATAAGTGTCATTACCTCCTGGTACTGAAAGAAAAACAAAGAGATGACTTAACCTCGAGAATTTTAAGGTTATCCAGTGCTTAAGCTATTCATTTCACAAATTGGTCGCATAGCAATTCAGTCGTTGAATCTCTTTAAGCAGTGACCTACTGGGCATGGACCAGTGGCTGCTTCTTAAAGGCACAAGCTCTCTTTACAGGGATTTACTAACAGTTTCGCCCGCCAGGACCGACTCTGGTTACTGGCCACAATATTAAGGGAGGATGCTTAATAAGGGGGCGCATAATTAAAAAGGGGCTGTGTCACGGCTGACCATTTCATTTTGCTAATTGCCTTTCACGCTTTCTTATCCGCTTTGGGGAAGCCTTATACCAAACGATAAAAACCGACAAAAATGAACTTTCGAAAACTGTTAGGCTCACACCATTCCAAAAATCCTCTTCAAGTTTTTCTATCCATGTATGCCTTCGTTTTGTGTTTTCCTCGCTGTTTATTTCTTTTTTGTAACGTTCGGAGCGATTAGTTTTGTGGCAGTTCCTACTGTATAAGATTTCTTAAGTTTCGTAACATAGCTGTTTGACATGTGAAAGAGCAGGGCGAACCTGACTGTAAACCAAATAAGCACGGGACTAAAAGATTTTTGAGTGATTTTTTTTTTTTCGAATGGCCAAATTGAAAAAAAGAGTCAATCTTTTATTTGTGTGTTTTCGTATTCCAAATGTTTGCCGAGAGCATCATTGATAGCATGCAGCTCCTCGATCAAGACAGAGCCGTGCTGCGCTCCTACACTCTAGTTTTACATTCGAAGTGTAGACAGATGTCGCAAGACTGTGCACGGGCAGACAGGAGACACTGAGTCTGGCCCCAGTCTTGGCTGCAGTAACTGTCTTTGTGTCAATGTCTATTATGTGAGCAGAGAGGCTCTCTGGGCTTGCGCTTCTACATGCGTATAGGGACACGAGCATCGACACAGACAAGGTGGTCAAGGAGTTCTGCGCCAGGAAACTCCGTAGATTCGCATTTGAATTCTGAACACCTGGACGCAAACCTTCCTACGGCCTTACGTTTGATAATGCCACTCTGAAACAGTTTTGTCTTTGCGTTATTCGTATTGAATAGCAAAAAGGAAATACAACATTTACGTAAACTGATTGTAACTTAGAGGTCCAACTAAAGTTACTTTACGGCCTGTAAAACACTGGTCCTCTACCTAAGCGTATATCAGCAACATTCCGGCTGGTAGCGGGCTTAAAGCTGAAAAATGCCCAGGAACGCCCCTGAAGAGTGTTCTGACTGTATAGATAATCAATGCATGCATGAATTCTAATGCTGCTAACAACGATGCGCAACTCATGCGTATATTTAAAAGTGCAATTGAAAACTACAAATGCAGGGACGGACAGTCATTAGAGAAACATGCAGTTTGTACAATCTTGTATTAGACGGAAAGGTAAGATTTTTTAAAAATGTTATTTAAGTCTTATTACAATACAATACACAAGACACTACAGAAATAAAAATTAATGAAACGTACAAGAAAAGATACACTTCGTACAAACAACAACTTTATTGATATATATATTCAGTACCAAAACAGTCAATACAATGACAAATGAACAAAGGATATTATAATACTAATCTAATTTAAAAAAAAAAAAATCAACTGAACATGCCAAACCGCCGAGAGTGGCTAAAGGCTCAAAGATTCTCTGACGCTTGAAGGCTCAAAGATAATTTGTATTTCAGTAAAGCTTTAACCCTCGGACGTACAAGTTTGGGGGGGGGGAGGGGGCTTGGTTGCTACCACCCCTAAGGTTTTTTCTGATTTTTTCCCCTGGACTATAAAACATCAGTACCTGAAGTTTTCTGTAGATGTTCGCGTTTATCCCTCGCCAGCGTTTTGAGACAAGTTTAGTGATGGTAAGTTACTATGGTTACGAGATATGACGTCATTAGTAGCAGGTGGTCAAGCTATTTTTGAACAAAAATGCATGTTCTTTTCAACTTCTTTCAGGAATAAAAGTAAAACTTGTGGATAAAATTAATTATCAATGTTAAATTTAAAATTCATTATTAAAGTAATTATTTATGTTTTATTTTACATGTTATGCGCAAAAACTTATCAATTCTTACTGTTTTCGCCTAATTTCTATTCTTGATAAAATCCAAAATGGCGGCCAAGATGGCGACCATGTTTGGCGACGTCACAGACCTCCAGCAGCGCCACTACTCATAAAATATTCCTCATTTTGTAGAGAACATCAAATGCTTTCGAAATAGTGCAACATATCAAAAACCCAGGGGAAGGGGGTTCCATCAACCCCCCTTCCCCACCTTGTACCGTATGACTTTGCGTGTACGTCCAAGGGTCAAAGCTAAGAAACAATACGGCACGCTTTTTTTGCATGCGGTGTTGACATAAAAACAAGCAATAACGTGTGGCAGGAACGTTTCTCTGGGATCCGTAAATTGTCATCGTTATTGGTCAAGGACACTATGAGCGAGTTACTGCTTTCCACCAAGAGGTACCAGGAGGCAAACAGACGCCCTAGGGTTTGCTTGGCGATTCACACAAAGGACAAGAGTTACCGTAATTTTAGTCTTGAATAGTTTGTAGCGAGTGTATATGTCACAGTTATTCTTATAATGTCAAGCTTTTTGGTGTTCCGGAGATTAAGCCGCGTGAAAATGCCTCTGAAACGTCACAGCTCTGTCTCAATACTTTTAATGCAATTGCTACATGTACAGGAACACATCGCTATGACATCGACTAAGCCAACAGGGTAACACTACGTCAAGCTGCTGAAGGTCGCCCTAAACCGATTGCTCCATTGGATCTCATTTTCTTTGTCCTCGGTGTGTCAGCTTAGTTATACTCTCCTAAGCACTGAAAACGACTCAGTAGAAACGATCCGTCCCACCCTTAACAAGTATGTAAAGAATGGGCGCGTTTTGTCCATCAGGCTTCAGATGGCTTCATCTTTGATTTTGGTGGGCAATAAGGGGATTGCTCCTCGAAATTCCTATCTATTCTGTCCACGATTGTAGTACTAATTCAATGACTGTTTTTATACTAGAGGACTCATTATCCGTCCAGACGGATAATGCGTTTATGGTCGTTTTTATACTACAGTCTCATTATCCGTCTGGACAAACTTGGGCAAACATTTGTAGTTCGTCTGGTTATAAGTCTCAAGTATAAAGACGGGCACAAGACGCATTATGCGTCTGGAGGAACAAACCTTCGTAAAACGTCTTGAACGACAAACTAGGTACTTCTAGGCTGCAGGCTCCCAAACTAGCTAGAACGTGTGAGATTAAACATTGGCATGCCTGTGGTGGGGAGGACCAGGCGGTCGGTGTACGGTCACGTGATTGCCAAATTTTCTAGATGGTTAGAGCCCGTGATCAAATAAAATATTACTGGAAAACTTAAACAAAATACGTGACCTCAATGGGTAGAAAAATGAGGCCGTAACACAGCCAGGCGACGACGGCCAGCGGATGCTCTAGTTTGACAGCTGTCAATTGACCTTCATTAGAATGGCAAATATTCGAACAAAACGGACTGTCGACTGTAAGTGTGAATAAGACATTTCAGTCCAGCTTATAGTAGCGAAATGCTAGATCGTGTACCCGAGCCCACGTGATCAGTTTTCTGATAGTGGTCTGCACTTGTCCCATTTTGACAGCTGTCAATTAACCTTAATTTGGCTTGCGCATATAACTTTAAACTACTGATAGCCCTGCCCTGGGAAAGTGTAGTTTCATTATTATTTTGGTACGTGTTTTATATCATATCAGCTTATATGTAGGGGCAAAACGACTAGTTTTTCATCTGAGCCAGCGAGATGGTCATGTGATCATTGTCAGCAGATGTTTGATTTTGACAGGTGTCAATTCGTCCTCATACGAATGGCTTACATAACTGACAGGCTAGTGTCAATATCTGAGGAAGGTCTAATGTGACACTTGACATCGGCTTACATGTAGTGGGTGTACGGACGGCCGGCGTTCGTACGCTACGTCATAACCAAATTTCTCGGATGGATAGTTTACGAAATTTTCTTACCCATAGCGCCCCGCTGAGCACGCTTCGCGCACGAGAGCTCCGCTATTATTATTACAGTTTACTTACCACAATTCGCGCATGTTAAAATAGTAGGAAGTACAAAAAGAATCCAAACGTCAACTTCTGTTTGCTTGTGCCAAGGAAACATCGCGGTGTGTCAATCTAAAAGACAGTAAAATAAAGATAAAAATGAAACAAATTAAAAAAAAAAAAAGGAAAATAGAATTACAATGACTCTCTCGGTAGATTCCAAAATATATAAAATATCAGCAAGTCCACAGCAACGAACCAATAAGTGGTGCCGGATCTCCCAGTTGTAGACCTGGATATCAGTACAATTAAACTTGTAGAAAAATATGAAACGGCGAACTGATCCTTCAGGCAAGGCGATGAAGAAGTAAACAAAAGAATAAAACAAAAAACATATATGTAAAAGAATGTTCAATATTTCGGTTTGAAAAAAACCTTCTTGCGGGGCTAAAAGAAAAATAAAACTAAAACTAAAAGTTCGTTAAAAATAAGAATTTGAAAATGTGACAATAAAAGCAATGGATTGTTATTGGTATAGGAGACAAGGTGGTATCATTATATCAGTGAGCTTTGTCACGTCTATTTATTGCACCAATAACAAGAGAAAATGAGCTGTTGCCAATAACTAACACAAGCGCTTACAGCCTACAGTCTTGGAATAGAAATTACATTTTGGTCCTTCGGAAACCGGATATTCCCATTGGTGTAATAATTGCACTGTGGGAATCGTTAGAACTTGGACTAAGCGTTCATACTTGGAAGCTTCTGAACAAATTAGCGGCGGAATTATCGACGAAAACGCCAAACAAGGAAAATGTCACGGGAAAACTACAGGACATCGACAAGCGACGGGATGAATTGTTGGAGCTGTTGGACTTGCTTCAAACCTTGTACGGAGAAAATAAGCATGCATCGCTGGCAGCTTCAACAGGTGATGAAGCGGATAAAATGATAGATGGTGTGGACAACGAGACAAAGGAAGCGCGGCTTTTCTTATCGCAAAGTAACAGCAAGGAAAGCGAAGGAAATAACACAAGCCAGATCGGTACATTTGACAGCGCACATGGCAAAGAGTCACGTGGTCGATGCTAACAAACAGCTCGAGCGGATTCGAATGCCAAAGTTTTCGGGCGACAAGAAAGACTATCAGTCGTAGTTGGCAGCGTTTTCCAGTTGGGTGCTTGAAACAAATTTGTCAGCTCAGTTTAAAATATGTTGCGGCTCGACAGTTGTTTAAGGCTGAAACGGTGAAAGGACTAGGTTACTCCGATCATGCGTACGAAGCGGCCAAGGAAAGGTTGAATCGAAAGTATGGGGGAAACAGGCGACAGGTTCAAGCCCATATCGATAAGCTAAGTAAGATGAGGCCAATAAATGCTGATAATCCAAGAGAGCTAGAAATATTCGCCGACATAGTGGAGAGGACTGTTGTTTCTTAAAGGAAAATAAGAAGTTTTCTGACCTGGAAGGAGGAACATTGTATGCAATTGTGCTGGAAAAACTTCCTCAAGCCCTACTTAGCCAGTACTACTGACAGATTGAAGAAGAGGGAAACATGGAGTCTCTTGAAGAGCTGCGTCACTGGGTTGCTGAGGAAGCTCGTACCAGGTACACGCATCAGAAATTAGGCATCAGAAATTATTGTTTGTGCAGTGTTGGAAGTGTACGAGGAAAGAGCTCAACTAAGTCTTATTTCGGGACCACAGAAGAGAAACGTGATCGTCCATGTGTGAGCAACCAAAAACACCCAATCTGGAAATGTGATATGTTCAAGGGAATGGAACACAGAAAGAAGTGGGAGACGGCAAAGAAACTTGGACTATGTTACCCTTGCTTGGAGAAAGGGCACCTTGGTGACTCATGTACTTGGAACAGAGAGTGTGGAATTGACGGATGCAAGGACAGACACCACCGGTTACTTCATGAGGAGAAGGTAGCTCCTGGGTCCTTGGAGGGGAAGGCTGACACACCAGTGACAGAGGAAAACAAGTCGAGTACATATGAAACAGTACAAGAACATGCACAGAGGAGTATTGCCTTGCGTACTGTTCCAGTCATTCTGAAACATGGGGAGAGACGCTTGCAAGTTAGTTGTTTCTTGGACGAAGGCAGTGATGCGTCGTATGTTAATGAGGATGTGGTAGAGGAGTTGGGGTTGGATGGTAGGAAGGAGAAAGTAATTATCACTGTTACTAATGGACAGAAGGTCCGTTTAATGTCAGCAACCATGGAGATTAATGGCTTAGAGAGTCTGGATGGTCGAGTGGACACAGTCATTGTAGCAAAAACATCTAATAACAACTGTGGTGGGATGAAACCCACCAACTGGCTGCATATCAAAGATCAGT